>PVKU01007907.1:0-80581 GCA_004027475.1 Anoura caudifer
AAAAAAAAAAAAAAAAAAAAAAAAAAAAAAAAAAAAAAAAAAAAAAAAAAAAAAAAAAAAAAAAAAAAAAAAAAAAAAAAAAAAAAAAAAAAAAAAAAAAAAAAAAAAAAAAAAAAAAAAAAAAAAAAAAAAAAAAAAAAAAAAAAAAAAAAAAAAAAAAAAAAAAAAAAAAAAAAAAAAAAAAAAAAAGGCCCAAACGGAAAAACAGATCAAAGCCCCAGAGCAAATACATCTAAGTGACAAAGAGATAGCCAATCTATCAGATGCACAGTTCAAAGCACTGGTGGTCAGGATGCTCACAGAATCGGTTGATTTTGGTTGCAAATTAGATGAACAAATGAAGGCTACGCTAAGTGAAATGAAGGAAAATGCACAGGGAACCAATAGTGATGGGAAAGAAACTGGGATTTAAATCAATGGACTGGACCAGAAGGAAAAAAGAAACAACCAAACAGAAAAGAATGAAGAAACAAGAATTCAAAAAAATGAGGAGAGGCTTAGGAATCTCCAGGACATCTTTAAACATTCCAACATCCAAATTATAAGGGTACCAGAAGGGGAAGAGGAAGAGCAACAAGTGGAAAAGCTATTTGAACAAATAATAAAGGAGAACTTCCCCAATCTAGCAAAGGAAATAGACTTCCAGGAAGTCCAGGAAGCTCAGAGAGTCCCAAAGAAGTTGGACCCAAGGAGGAACACACCAAGGCACATCATAATTACATTAGTCAAGATTGAAATGAAGGAGAGAATTCTAGAAGCAGCAACAGGTAAGAGGACAGTCACCTACAAAGGAGTTCCCATCAGACTATCAGCTGATTTCTCAAAAGAGACCTTCCAGGCAAGAAGGGACTGGAAAGAAGTATTCCAAGTCATGAAAGGCAAGGACCTACATGCAAGATTGCTTTATCCAGCAAAGCTGTCATTTAGAATGGAAGGGAAGATAAAGTGCTTCTCAGATAAGGTCAAGTTAAAGGAGTTCATCATCACCAAGCCCTTATTATATGACATGTTAAAGGGGCTTATCTAAGAAAAAGAAGATAAAAAATATGAATAGTAAAATGACAGCAAACTCACAGTTACTAACAACCACACCTAAAACAAAAGCAAAAGCAAACTAAGCGAACAAGTAGAACAGGAACAGAACTACAGAAATGGAGATCACATGGTTAGCAACAGGGGAGTGGGAGGAGGAGAGAAGGGGAAAAGGTACAGAGAATAAGTAGCATAGATGGTAAGTAGAAAAGAGGGGAAGGGCAAGAATAGTGTGGGAAATGTAGACGCTAAAGAACTTATGACACATGGACATGAACTAAAGGGGGGAATGTGGGTAGGAGGGGGTGTGCAGGGTGAAGGGGAATGAAGGGGGAAAATAGGACAACTGTAATAGCATAATCAATAAAATATATTTTGAAAAAAAGAACAGGCATAGGTTGGGGTTGAGGTGGGAGTTCTCTGTGGTACAAATATTTCACAGTGAATTGATCCTTACCTAAGGGACCTAGAGAGGGGCTATTCTTCCTTCCACCCTCAAGGGCTTCCATAAAAGTCAAACACATCAAATGGACCTTGAGAATAAGCAAACAGGGGACTCTTCGAGGAAGTGGGGGTGTCTTAAACCTGCTCTCACAGCACTCAGCTGCTGTGATCATAGCAGAAATCTAGACTGTACTCACTCATCCACTCATTAATATTTACTAAGTCTAAGTACTAGATACTTGGGATATAAGAAGGGTGAGCTTGACAGTATGATCTGTGCCCCATGGTTTGGGGGGGGGGTTGGGAGGAATATTCAGATAATAAATAAATATCCAATGTTGGTCTGTGTGCTCAGGCCAGTACCTAGCTACCACCAATAAATGACGGGTTTATAAATGAGTTGACGGAAGAGGAGGACCACCCTGAGGATGCCTGAGGATCTTTGTGATTTTGACTTTGCTTCTTTGGAAGTTAAGACAAAAAAAAGATGGTGTGGGTAAAGAAGAGAGAGACTTCTTATTCTGGAGGAAAAACCTTATCCAAAAGTCCTCCCTACCCTCCACTCCCAGAGGCCTTGTTCAACCTGAATGGTAGAGAGAAGTCAGTTTCTTAGAAACTGGACCAAGTGAGTAGGAATAAGGCTGGGGGAAGACTATAGGCCCAGTTCATAGAAGAAGGAAACTCAATAAGCCAATCCTAAATGATTACATAGTGTTGACTATGATGACTCATTTGCTCATTCATTTACTCTCCAGGTGGTCACAGAAGTCTTGCTCTGTGCCAGGCCATATGGTCAGTCGGGGGAATTCAGAGCTAGCCAGGCAATTGCAGAAAAGTGTGATGCAGCCCACCGAAGAGAATATGGGTTTGAGTGAGCACTGCGATGGGGCCAAATCCAGCCTGGGAGCCTGGCAGATCTTTAGCAGTGGAGACATCAAAGCAGAGGATTTCTGAAGAAGGATCAGCTCTCAACAGGGTAAGGAAGGGTCTGGGAGTTCTGTGGGCAAGAGATAAAGAGACATTAGCTAGGACCTGGCCAGGTAGCTCAGTTGATTACAGCATTGTCTCCATATGCTAAGGTTGTGGGTTGGATCCCCAGTCCGGGCACACACAAGAAACAACCAACGAATGCATAAATAAGTAGAATAACAAGTCAACGTTTCTTTCTCCCCCTTCCTCTCTATCTAAAAACCAATCAATAAATTTTTTAAAGTGTTTTCCATAAGATTTTTTTTATGATTTTATTTATTCACTTTCAGAGAGGGGAAGAGAAGGAGAAAGAGGAGAGAAACATCAGTGCATGGTTGCCTTTTGCATGCCCCTTACTGGGAACCCAGCCAGCAAACCAGGCATGTGCCCTGACTGGGAATTGAACTGGCGACCCTTTGGTTCACAGCTTGTGCTCAATCCACTGAGCTACACCAGCCAGGGCTAAATAAATATTTTTTAAAAAGAAGGAAACATTAGTTGGGTATCAACCCTGCACTGTGGACTCTCCCGTAGGGAGATGAAAACTCAGATTGTTTATGCATCAGTTTGGCAACCAATGATACAAAGGAGAACTATTAATTACTGTTTTGTTTTAGGTCCAGACATGTAATAAAAGTAGTCTTCAAATCAAGAGGAACTCTATTTGAGAAACCGCTTCTGGGGAGCCTAGTCTACACTTGGACCTGATTTAGAGGATGAGGTCTGAAACTCCTGATGCCATATGGATTGAGACTTTGGAGTTCTTAGGGAGGGTGTAGTACATTTTGCATATGGAAATGATGTAATTGTTTGTGGTCAGATGGCAGACTATGTTACCCTATATTATCCAAAGATTGTCACAGTAGCATTTCTCATCTCACATGCTCTTATCCTGTGAGTTTGCCATTCCCGTGAAAAGGTCTGATGGATGTGGGCAGGCTTGTGTCTGCTTTGGCCAAGGGATTGTTGAAGAAGATGGGAAAGTGTAGTCCTAGCACAGTGGATGGAGGTTGGTGACTTGGAAATTGGGCTCTGGTGTTAGGCTGATCTGCATTTGAATCCCAGCTTAGCGTGTTCCACAGTGGTGTCAGTTTAGGCTGGTTGCTTCACTTGACTCTACCTCAGTTTCCTTATCTGAAAAACTGGGATAATTAACATAGTATCCACTTCCCAGGGTTGTTGTAAGGACTAAATGATTGAAGGCATCTAATATGCATACAATGGTATATGGCACATGGTAAATGCTCAATAAATATTAGCTCCTACTATAGTATTTTGTTACAGTAGGTTAAAAAAAAAGGAAGGATGTTTCAAGAAAGAGATAGTAACTAATATCAGATATGGTAGATAGGACAAGGAGTAGAGGATGGAAAAAGATCAAGGATTTGGCAGAGTGCTAGCAGAGCCTGGAAAGAGGAGAGGACAGAGGTAAGTAATGGTAGGTAAAGAGTAAATGGGAGAAGAGAAGATGAAGGCTGTAGGTATCAACACTCTCTCTATAGCAGTTGAGAAATGACAGAGCAGGAATTCGGAGAAGTAAATTCTAATTTGAGCTGCAAGAAGAAAGTTGGAGGGGAAAGTTGCTGGGAATATTTGGTACTAGTGGACAGGGGGGACACCCCCTTTTAAATCTTTCAAATATTATTTCAGCTTGATACCACAAATCTCCACTTTTGCTGTGCTAAGCCTGGATATCCAGAAGAAACTGTTCTACAAATGAGGGACACTAAAGAATGATCCCTTGTGGGAATGCCGTGATATAACTCAGCAAGAACCAGGTGGGAGGAGAAAAAATGGAGTTGAGATGTGGACTTGTCACCTTTTAGAAAGCCTGCAGAGCAACTGGCTAGAGAGTCTGATAGAGGTGGGAACACCCTGGCTGGCGTGACTCAGTGGATTGAGTGCCAGCCTGAGAAACAAAAGGTCACCAGTTTGATTCCCAACCAGGGCATGTGCCTGCGTTATGGGCTGGGTCCCCAGCTGGGGGAGAGTAGAGGCAACTGACTGATGTTTCCCTTGCACACCAATGTTTCTCTCCCTGTCTCCCTCCCTTCCGCTCTCTCTAAAAGTAAATAAATAAAATATTTTTTTTTTAAAAAAGAATGGCTTCTAGGCCTTTTGGCTAAGATCAAGTACGGTATCTGTTCTTATCAGTTTAATATCTGATACGTCCTCTATCTGAGGACATTATATTAAATGGATTTTTGGAGCTGGGAGATGGAATAGGAGCTTGCTCCGTCCACTCCATGCATCGACCCGATATTGCAGTACTTCTGGGAATGGTGCACCAAAGGAAAAAAAGAAAGAAAGAAAAAAAAGAGGAAGGAATCAGGGCTGGAAACATGGGTTTAAGAGCCAGCCATCAGCCCTGGGTGGTGTGGCTCAGTGGATTGAGTGCCAGCCTGCAAACCAAAGGGTCACCGGTTCCATTCCTAGTCAGGGTGGGCACATGCCTGGGTTGCCAGCCAGGTCCCTAGTGGGAGGCATGTGAGAGGTAATCACACATTGATGTTTCTCTCCCTCTCTTTCCCTTCCCCATCTCTCTAAAAAAGAAATCTTAAAAAAAAAAAAAAAGAAAGAAAGAAAAGAAGGGACATTAATGAAGAGAGAAGGGATTGTAGATCATTGCAGAAGCCAACTCAGTGGAGTTCGTGAGGTGTGAAAGAAAGATGAGGGAGTAGAGACAGTCAAGACTGATTTCAGGAAGTTTGGCGTTAAATTAATGGAGATGTACTACTGGGCAATAGTTAAGGAGACAGGGTGGGGCTTTTTGTTACAGTGACAGGAGAGAGTGCGACAACTTCAGGTGGGCAGGAGCAAATGAAAGGACAGTGACAGAGAAAGCAGGAAGTCTTTTTCCCTAGAATGCCTGGATCCCATAAAAATGTTTAAATAACCAGAAAATTATATGCACAAACCCTTCAACTGAACAGGAAAATTAATTGCATTGCTCTGTGGCATCTGCTAATTCTTATCCACGGGAATAGAAAACATGTAACTGTTGTATGTACACATGTGTTGTTCCATGGTTCAGAGGCCTTGTGGGAGTACTTTTCCCTGCAGCATCCCCACCCCTGGTCTCCTAGCCAATTTTTAATTTTACTACAAACAGGGCTCGCCCTTCCCACAAGCTTCCTCTCATTTCACTTGCAAAACTTACAGTTAAACTTAGTCTATACCTGAGCTCTTTCTGTACCCTCCATAAGATTTTTTGTTGCCAGGGACACATTGTAAACTATCTCGCTCACCTTTCCCCAGCTTTGGTCTCCTGCTTCTGGCATCCCTTGAGCTTAGGGGTGGACACAGGTGAATCGGTCCTTAGCAGGCTAAAGGAGGGTGGTCAATTCTGTATCTTTCACCGCCTCGCCTTGTGATTTAGCTGTTTTCTCATCTTTTCTTTTTTTTTCCTGGGAAACAGAACTCCGAAACTGTGGGGTAAGAGGGGCACACGATTAAATAACGGCAAGGAAGCCGGTGCAGGCGGCCCCCGAGAACGGCCAGGAGAGGGCGCTCCAGAACAGGGATTGGCGGCAGCGGCTGCTGAGGTGGGGAGCTGAGGGCCCTGTCTGGCAGGGGACACCTGGACTGGGGAAGCGCACGTGGAGAGGAGCGGCGCGTGGGGGCACGTGTGCTGCCCCGGGCGCTCTGTCCTGCTAAAAATACGAGCTGCCCAGCGCCGACCACGTCCTCCCTGAGTCGCGGAGGCGGCCCTCCGGAAAAGTGACTTCTGGAGCCGCGTTATTCTGGAAGGGAGATTGCGCCTCCTAGGAAGGACCTCCCGGGCTCATGAGAACCCGAGGCAGGCTTCCCACCAGGCCCCACTCTTCTCATCTGTGGAATGGGGACCATTTGAAAAAAGAAATATGGAGAGCCTCTTGTGTCTGGCACTGTTCCAGGAATCAGAACTGTTATTGCTGTGGAGTTCACAGTCTAGCGTTGGGGAAGGGACAGGGGAGGGGGGTTAGGGAGGCTGGGGAATAGAATAAAGAAGCAAAAGAACAAACAGGATACTCTCATATTTTCAAAAATGCCATGAGAAAAATAAAGGATGATGTAATAGAAGTGCTATGTAAGCTGGTATTTGAAGAAGTCACCCTGAGAGACACAGAGGGCACGCACGTCTAGGCAGAGGAAACTACCTGTGCAAAGGCATTGAGTATGGCTAGTTGGAGAAAAGAAGAGAAGGGAACAGCCAGGGCGAGGGAGGCCCAGCCTCACCGGAGATCACAGCGCCCAGCGCGACTGACCCTGAAACTGCTCTAGGGTGATAGACATCAGAGGGTGAGGGAAGAATAGCTTGATTAGGATACTGACTACCTGGATTAAGACTTTTATCAAACTCAGCGAAGAGTTGTGCATTTTGTTTATACGTAAATTTTACCTTAAAAACAAAAGGTGAGAGTCCTCGGCTTGTGAAAGCAACCGTGAGCTAGGAAAGTTGTTCTGAGTCTTCCAGCTTGCAACAGGCAAATACAACAGTCGGGGCTGTGTAGGCATCCTCTAGAGAGAGGGTGGGGGCAGGCAGGGGGAAGGCTTTCACACCCAAGCAGAGTACAGCCAGGGCGGTCTCGAGGGTGGAGGTGATCCGTGCGCTCGAGGCCAGACGGAGACTGCGGAGTCCCGGCCCCGACTCAAGTCGTTAGGGGCAACCTTGGAGCTGCCCACCCCACCCCGCCCTTCGCGCTGAGGCCAGGTGGCCGTTGGGGCGCCACCAGCCCGTTTGATTTCCCGCGGCCGGTGGAAAGGGGCCGGGGGAGGGGAAAGGGGCTGTCGACCAATGGGTGGGGCTGTGTAATGTCACGTGACGATCTCGGGGCGGGGCCCAGGTGTACTTACGAGGCGGTGGGCGAGGGCCTCAGCCAAGACCAGAGGTCCAGGAGGCGGGGCGGGAGTGTGGGTTGGGGGGTGCTGCTTTGCTAGGATTGGCCTGTGGCCAGCAGGCGGGGCTTGCGCGCGCCGCGGCTGCAGGCTGCGATTGGCCTGGGTTCAGGGCCCGCTGCCGGCTTGCGGGCGAGCCTCTGGGCGCGAGGACCTGGTGGGGTGGTGGGTTCGCGAGCCGGGGGAGAGGCTGGGGCGGTGGCGGCGGCGGCGGTGGCGGCGGAGGAGGAGGTGGTGGCGGCGGGGGCCGGTACTGGACCCGGCGGGATGAGCGAGGTGGAGGCTGCAGCGGTGGCGTCAGCGGCCCCCTCGGCCACGGTGCCCACGACGGCGGCAGGGGTGGTAGAGGTGGTGGTACCGGTGTCGGCGGGGGAGCCACAGAAAGCAGGCAGCGGGGCGGGCGGCTTCGGGGTCGGAGCCGCCTCGGGCCCAGCTGCTGGGACCGCATCAGCGTCGGGCCCCCACACCCCTGGCAACCCGGCGACGGCGGCCTCGGGAACCCCCGCGCCCTCAGCCCGGAGTCAGGCGGACAAGCCGGTGCTGGGTGAGGGGGGGACGCGTGCCAGGGCGGTTCTAAGGGGGTGGGCGGGCTGGGTGAGGGGCGTCGTGGAGCCTGGCGGAGTCCAGAAAACCGAAGGCGGGCCTGGCCCGGAGGCTCAAAGGATTAGCTGGACTAGGGGCAGAGGACCTTCCTGGGTTCCTCTAGTGGGAAGTCTTGACATGCCTTCCTGGGCGGGAGGGCGTGGTAAGCAGGTCCAGCTAGGGCCTTGGGGTGGAGAAGAAGCCTCAGGGTCTTGCCACGCCCCCGGGGCGGGAGACTTGGCCTAGGTGACTCAGGTTAGTACCAGGTAAATCTCTAAGCCTGTGAAGCAGGCGCACTGGGGACCCTTACTTTAAGAAGGCTAGAAAACTTCTAGCCTCAGGTATGACCTGAGGGCTGCCCTTTGTGGACCAGGTGAGTATGTGATCCTAGGTGAAGGGCCTGGATTTGTAGACTATGAGGAACTTCGCAGTGTGGGCGCTTCCATTTGAAGTTAAGCTTACTAGACAGTAGGGAGGTAGGTTAGATTTTAGAGTTTCTCAAAATTGAGTCCAACTCCATCTCTTTCCCCATCTTACTGTCCCTACTGTATCTCTGCCTGGCAGCAATCCAGGTCCTGGGCACTGTCAAATGGTTCAACGTCCGGAATGGTTACGGATTCATCAACAGGTATCTGAGGAACTCAGGGAGGGTATGGAATGGGTGTCTTCCAAACTGGCCTGTGGGACTGGACACCTTCCTAACCTCATTTCTACCCTGGCTGAGGCACATGGTTGCAGTCTCCAGCTGACACTCATTGAAAGTCTTTAAATCATAGCACAAATGTGGGCAAGATGATGTTCCTCATCTTCAAGGGCAGCAGAGGGTTGATTTAGGAAGTTGGCAAACCTGGCTCTGACCCTTCCAGCTTGTTTGTCTCACCTAGTTTAGTTTGCTTCACCTTTGGGGCAGAATGTACCTGCTCTGCACCCCAGAGCTCAGGCCTCACTCATTTCCTCTTTAGGGCAGCACACATAGCATTCTTATAACTCATCTTCCTTAGAAAGTTATTGGCTCATTTGACCCCTCCCGCCTGATGGGACTGAGGCTGGTGGGGGTTGGGGAAGGAGCCAGCCCAGCTAGAGGCTGCTGTTTTTCTTCTCTTTGGCAGCCTTACTCCCTCCTGGCACTGGGAGGGGCCCTAGCGGAAGATTCTGAGCAAAGCCAGGTCTTCCCCTATGGGCCCTTCCCCAGCCAGGGCACCTTGCCCAGCCCAGACCTCCTGGGAGGCCCTATTTCCCTCTTAGCAGGCTGACCTTTGTGCAGATCCAAGTGCTTTACAGCTAGAATATTTGCTCTAGAGAAGGGCTCTTTTCTAATTCTGGAAACTGAGGACTCCTGGGAGGTACTGAAGAAAAGCCTCTCCCCTCCCCTGCAGTGGGGTGCTAGGATAAACTGGGGTAATAGGCAAGTAGTAATAGAGAATGATCGTATATTATCTTCTCTCTCATCCTTGGTCCCTTGGTGTGTTGAAAGAGGGCCTCACTGTGGGCTTCATCTCCTGGTTGAGGCTGAGAATGAAGTTTGGGGGCTGTTTAGAGCAAGTTCTTGACACATTGTCCCCATCTCAAACTTGTTCTGCACCTTTCCCCCATCCCCACTTTCTTGCTCCTTCTTGACTCTAGAAGGAAGGAGTCAGGAGTGGAATTTACTTTTCTTTTTTTTTAAAGATTTTATTTATTTAGAGAGAGGGGAAGGGAAGGAGAAAGAGAGGGACAGAAATATCAATGTGTGGTTGCTTCTCATGCACCCCTACTGGGGACCTGGCCCGCAACCCAGACATGTGCCCTGACTGGAAATGGAATCAGCGACCCTTTGGTTCACAGCCCACGCTCAATTCACTGAGCTACACCAGCCAGGGCAGGAGCGGAATTTTCCAACTGTGATGGGGGTTGGGGGAGAGGAGTTGTTGACCAGGGGCAGTTACACCCACCACTGCCAGGTTCTAAGTGGTAGAGGGTGGAGTGCTCAGTGCCTGCAAGGTGAACCTGCCTTTCCCCTGCACCCTTCTTCATGAAGCCCAGGTTTTCACCAAGGTCTTAGGTATACTTCTCTTCGTATCAGCTTCTGGGGATCTTGTCAACCTCCAAGCTGCCGTTGAAGGCTGGAGAGGATGAGCCTACTGATTTTAGGACTAGGCAGCTAGGGAGCCCTCGGGGGAGGTGAGTAACTCACCAAAACCACCCCCTAACCATGCGTCCTGTTCTGCAGGAATGACACCAAGGAGGATGTCTTTGTTCACCAGGTAAGAGTTAGGTTGGCTTTCTGAGGGGAGGAAACTGCCCTCTCTTCAAAGATTCTTGCCATAATTCTTAGCAGCACAGATCATGGTTCTCCAGCTTTGACCTCAACAGCAGGCCCACCAGGAAATAGTTTCCCTCCCTGTCTGCATCAGGTGCCTGAATTACTGCCATTGGCTCCACTTGTGTTGGGTTGTTTCTCTAAGAAATATATGTGCTGCCCTCTGGGCATGACATACTCAGTATGTACGTGTTAACATTAGGGGAGTGAATCACAGACATTGTTCAGAGGAAAGCACACAGGCTTCAGATACTTGAGTGCAGTGGTTCTCAAAGTGTGGCCCCGCACTGGCAGCATTGCCTGACATCCAAAATCTCTGGCCCCAGACCTACTGAATCAATCAGGCTTGTGGGAGGGGGTGGCGATCTGTTTTAACTAGCTCTCCAGGTGATTCTGATGCAGGCCACAGTTTGAGAACCACTACTTTGGTGGAAAGAGCTCTCAGTGGGATTGAGGTAAGCAGTACAGTACATTTTACCCACTTTGCAACTTAAGACTGTCTCTGCTTTTTGATTCTGAGCTCATGTTTCATGCCTCCCTTTTTAAAATCCCTGAGGGGTAAAGGGAGGAGGGGGTGTGTCCTGGAGACAGTGGTAACTGCACAATCATTCTTGAGGCCCCTAGTTTATGGCTTTTCCCCTATTAACTTTGACTACCTTCTCCTTGCTCTACCCTCCAGCCCTAGCCCACAAGTAAAATGGTGAAAAGAATAAAATTGGGTGGTGGGCCCAGCAGGGGTGAGAGAGACTAGTCCTCACCTTTCTCATGGCCTTTCCCCTAACCAGACAGCTATTAAAAGAAACAACCCCAGGAAGTTTCTGCGCAGCGTTGGAGATGGGGAGACTGTGGAGTTTGATGTCGTGGAAGGAGAGAAGGTTTGGGGGCTGTGGTGGGACATAGAGTGGGAGGGTGGCCTGGATGTCGTCCCAGGCTTTGCCCCTCCTGAAGCCAGCTCATTCATCAGGCTCACAGCCCAGACTGTTCTCAGACAGAAGTTGTCATCTTTAACACTTCGGCTGCTCTAAGGGATGTTCTAAAGAACAAGTCCCTGTTATCACTTAGTAATTAATATCCGGGTTTCTTTGTAGTTCAAGCACAGGTCTGTTTTCCACATGGGACCCTGTCCATGGGCTCTGAGTCAGCCCTCTAGTAAGATGGACAGTTGCTGCCAGACCTTTCTCCATCCACAACCCCCACCTCCCATCTTAAGCTCAAGAGGGCCCAGTAGCAGCTATTTCAAAAGGACAAGTTGCAGAGGTAGACCCTCCTAGAAGGGTCCAAACACACCATCGCCCCCCTGGGGGAGGGTGAAAAGAAGTTAGAGGGGCTGAAGAAAGCTGAAGAGAGGATTTAGTTGGAAAGAAGGAGGAGACTAATGATTCGAGCCACTTTGGGAATGTTGTGTGTTTGTTGTTGGAGCAAGTTCTCTCCACCTTTTTTCCAGGGTGCAGAAGCTGCTAATGTAACTGGGCCTGGGGGTGTGCCGGTGAAAGGCAGCCGCTATGCCCCCAATCGACGTAGGTTCCGCCGATTCATCCCCCGACCTCGCCCAGCTGCCCCACCGCCCATGGTGGTGGAGGCTCCATTAGGTGGGACAGAACCAGGCATTGAAGGGGAGCGAGCTGAAGACCCTGGGCAAAGGCCCAGACGACGGCGCCCACCACCCTTCTTCTACCGACGTCGCTTTGTGCGAGGCCCAAGGCCCCCCAACCAGCAGCAGCCTATAGAGGTGAGAGGGGAACTGGGAATGTAGAACCAGCTACCCACATCCTAGGAAAGGCCTGGGAGTTGGTGAAGAGAGCACAGGGTCCCCAGAGGAAGTGGAACCCAGGGTTGGGAAGAACTCTGGACACCTGGGTCCTGGGCAGCTGCTGTTACCCCAGCTCACCAGGGCCTCTGTATGTTCCCAGGGCACTGATGGGGTAGAACCTAAAGAGACAGCCCCATTGGAGGGGGACCAACAGCAGGGAGATGAGCGGGTCCCCCCACCCAGATTCCGGCCCAGATACCGAAGGTAAGACTTCCTTTCCAGGGCCCTACCTTTCCCTTTGCTGTCCAGTATTGGACAGGGGTGGTAGGTATAGGGATATAGGAGGAGTAAGGATGGGAAGGGGAAGTGCTAAGCTCTCAGACAAGCCCGAAGCTAGTGATGTAGGAGATGGGGGAGGGGAGCTGAGAGGTCACTGCACAGGTGCTCTGGGGAAGCATCCCCTGGGGCTGAAAGCTTGGCTCCTGGGGGTGGAGTAGGGGATGAGGAAGCTGGCTGGTCCACCTCTCCTGGGGAGGTCCTGGGAGGAAGGGAGGGAGGTAGTCTACATGGGGCTTCCCACACCCTTTGGTATCCACACTTCTCTCCCCAGGCCTTTCCGCCCTAGGCCACCCCAGCAGCCTACCACAGAAGGTGGGGATGGCAAGACCAAGCCCAGCCAAGGTCCCTCTGATGGTTCCCGGCCTGAGCCCCAGCGCCCACGAAACCGCCCCTACTTCCAGCGGCGACGGCAGCAGCCCCCTGGACCCAGGCAGCCCACAGCCCAGGAGGTGAGGATCTCAGTTGAACTGTTCATCTACTGTGGGACCAACTTCCCCCTCTCCTTTCTTCCCTCTTTCCGTTCTCCCCCTCCCCATATTATTCTATCCTTCTGTTCCCCCATCCCCTGGCCCTGCCCCCACCCCACCTCCTTTCATGCAGCCTGACACTAGGGTCAGTACTGCTGGGTGCACCTCCAGCAGGCACCCCCACCCACCAGGAAGCCCCAGCAGAGGCAGTCTATCCCGTGTCAGCCCCTGCAGACACCCTTCAAAGCTCTGCTTGAGCCACAGCACCAGCTGTGGATGTAAACCAGGGGAGGAATGGGAAGGGGGTGTGGGAATGGGAAGAGAAGAGGTGGGAGAGGGTTGAAGTTGGAGGACTCTAAAAAACAAGAGGGTCTCAACCGACCATCCTGTTCTCTCTAGACCTCAGCCACCATCAACAGTGGGGACCCCCCCACCACCATGCTGGAGTGATTCCAACTCAGGGACACCCAGAACTACCATCTGGTGAGTGGCTGCGCTCTAAGAGGGCCCAGGGTGGGGAGCCAAGAGGGCGGGAACAGGGTCCTGATAACTTACTAGTCATGACTTGTCCTTTCTTCTTCTCAGGTATCTGCCAGTTTTTCCAACTGACCTGCACCCTACCCAGCACCCCCCTGCCCCCTTTCCCATAATTCATGACATCAAAACACCAGCTTTTCCCATTTTCCATGAGACTCAGGAGGGCCAAAGCAACAGCCTTTTTTTTTTCCCCCTCTTTCTCCCCTACCAAGGGTTGAAGGAAGGGATCCATCATTTTTGTTCAGAGGCATCAACTCCCTCCCCCAAATCAGGCTGAGAAGGAACCAGCCAGCTCTTACCTCCTCCTGGTTGTTTTTCTTTCCCACCCAGTTTATTTTTTGTTTCCCCTCTACCTGCTTCCTCTGAAGACATTTTATGAACTGTCATGTGCCACCTGAGCCTCCAGTAAAACCAAAAACAGGCTTTCTTGTGTCTTGGTCTCTGCCTCTTTTCTGTTCGGCAAATTACTGGTAACTTACTGGTAAACTTGGGGAGGAGGAGAATGTGCTGGGGGCAGTGGGTGGGGCCTGGTCGTGAACATTATCCCCACGTTTCTACCTGCAGAGCTCTGAGCAAGTGCTCTCATCCCTGTGAGAGTCACCTTCCCCATCTGTAAAATGGGGATAATATGTCCCCTGCAGAATGAGTGCTTTGTAAAGTGCCAAGAGCACAGTCTGCCACTTGAGCTACAGCTTATTAGCATTTACTGCTAATTAAAGCAATGACTAGAAATATAAGTGGGGGCATGAGTGACAGCACCCAGAGGATCCTTTGACCTAGAGCTGAGGTGGGACAGAGAGGGAGGGAGAGAGGGGAGGGGAAGTTATGGTCCCTGAGCCCAACCTTCAGTGCCTCCACAACAGGACGCTCGTCTCATACAGTGATTTTATATACATATCTGTATATTTACATTTAATACAACAGACTTGGTTTCTTCTCCCTACCCCTTCTTTTTCAAACAATACAAAAATATCTGAAGATGCCTCCCAGCCCAGTGTTTACAGGCAGCCTTTCAAATCTCTTTCTCTTAGTTGGTCAAAAGCCTGTGGACACAACACCCTCTAGAATGGGAGAGTAGGGAAGAGTTGGGGCCTTGGGGAGCAGTCAGGGTACAGTCCAGAGCCCTAAGTTTAGAGGCAGGAACTTGCTGTCCCTTTCTCTCACCACGTATGAGCAGGTATTCCCTCTTGCCCTAGAAGGTTAAGCAAGAGGACTGAGCCTGCAGTGAGAGAGGTGAGGTTAGACATTGGGAAGGTGCATCCTTTGCCTTGGAGGGATCGAGAGAGAGCCCTCTTCACCCAGAGTCTATGTGGCAAGAACTCAGAGAAAGTGCCAGAGGGTAGGAGGAGTCCAAGGTGACAGGAAGTTGTTTCCCTTCTCCATTCCTGCTCTGTACTTCAGTTCACCCACACTAAAGTCAGTTGTAGAGCCTCTCCTCCAATCCCTCTTCTCTAGCAGAGGGGCAAAAGTAAATTCTGGAGCTGAGGCAGGATGGGGGTGAACTATGGAGAAAGGAGGAGGGGGACAAAAGGGGAGAATGGCCCACCCTGATGGCCACAGCCTAACCATAACACATAAATAATCCAAGAGTCACACGAGGGGAAAGCGGGGGTGCTCAGACTACACCCCTCCTCTGGCTTCCCAATTCCACCAGGCTGCAGGGGCTTTCTCCACCCCGGAAGTGATGAGGAAGAGAGGGTTAAAGTGCCACAAAGGAAAGGAGGGGTTCTCTGGGGACATGGAGAGGACTAGCTCTCCCACCCCTGCCTCGCCCCTCAGTCATTCTCATCTGGCCCTAAGTACTCAAGCTCTGTGCTGGGCTTCACCTCCTGCTCTAAAAGAGAGGGTGTCCGACGGAAGGCAGCTGAGATCTGGTCAAACGTCCGGCCTCGGGTTTCAGGCACTCTTAAGAAGGTGAAAATGAAGAAGCCGAGTAGGAGGACAGCAAATAGAAGGAAGACGTAGGGACCCATAGCATCCTGGGACAGGCAAAGAAAAAGGTGTGACAAAGGGGAGGGGAAGGGCAGTCTCAGGCAAGCCAGGAACTAAAGTCTCTCATAGGGATCCAGGATACTGCAGAGGGCAGGTGGCTGCTTTTCAGGGCGATGGAAATAACCAGGAATGAGAATTTAGTGAAAAACAGATCCTCTGAACCCCATTTCTCCTATAGTTTTTCACCCTTTTACCATCCTGAGTTGCTACACTCAGAGTGGACTTCCAGCCATTCACTGTATTAATATGAAGTTTATATATATAATTTTATTCCTAGTCTAAATAAATTATGCCACTAGTTTGTTTTGAAGACACCTCTGTTGCTTTGTGATCTAGTTCAATTCCCTTCTTTCTTTTGATTCTGGTGGAGCAGGTGGTCTTCAGGGCCCACATCACCCACCAATAGACCAGCAGGGCTAGGGGAGTGCCTGACTGGAAAGCCAATGGGCTAGCCAAGAGTTGTTCCCCTCTGGCCTATGGTTGCGGGAGATTGGATAGGGTCAGGCCACCTACCGCAACATACTGGAAACACATGCCAATGAGAAAGTTGCACGTCCAGTTGGAGAAACCGGCCACAGCCATGGCTGCTGGGCGGGGTCCCTGGCTGAAGAGCTCGGCCACAATGAACCAGGGGATGGGGCCAGGGCCAATTTCAAAGAATGCCACAAAGCCGAAGATGGCCACGATGGAGACATAGCTCATGGCTGGAACTTGCTCCTGGGGACCCAGCAAGAAGAGTGGGAATTTAGGTCAGATCTTTCTGGATCTTCCTTTGTGCTCAACCCAGAGAACTGAAATCAAACCCTCCTAGCAAGTCATGGGGAAGGAGGCTGCCACCCTCAGTCAAAACAGGCTCTCAAGCACTTCTGAACACTGATATTCAGCTGGCTGCCCCGAGCTGATGTGAAGCAGAGAGAATGTTATGGACTCTCAGTTATTAAGATAATCAATTCCCAAAGACAAGAAAAAAAATGAGAACAACAAAAACAACAGCAACAACAAAAACAAAAAAAGGTGATCAATTCCCCCTTGGTTCTAAAGTTGGGTCCTTAGGAATTATTGCTCCCAGGTCTGGACAGCGGCTCTCCCTCCTGGCTGCCAGAGTTGTGCTGCACTACCGCTTCCCCCCAGCGTGGGAGGAAGTGCTGCCTGGGTCCTTTGGGAGCACAGACCACGGTCCTAGCACACAGGCTCGCTTCAGGGTCAAAGGCACATATGTTGAGGAACAGCCCTGACTGGACACAGAGCCTCTTGGGCAGGTCCCCATGGGTTGGGCCACTGGTCGCCTTCCCACTCCCAGGCCTCACCAGCAGAAGCAGAGCCACAGTCATCAAGATGGCGCAGCCACACATTCCCGCCAGGCCCAGAAGATGGAGGGTCCGGCGCCCAGCCCGTTCCACCAAGAGCACCTGTGGGGAGAGTCAGGGCTTGGCAGGGGGCTTCAAGGCATGGGAGGTGGGAGGGATCGGGTGGGTGGAGACAACAAAGGGATGTGAAGCCAATGGTGATAGTCATTCCAGAGGCCAGCAGTTACCGAGACCAAGGTGAAGACTGTGTTGACCACACCAGCTCCTATGGTGGCATATGCTGGCTGCCTTACCCCCGCCGTCTCAAAAATGCTGGTTGAATAATAGAAAACCTAGAAGTGGAGGGGGAAGAAAGGGGATGGCAGGGATGTCCATCTCTTCCCTGAAGGCACACCAAGCTGGACTCACCCTGAGTTTTAAGGGAGGGGGCCTCTTCCCTTCTCCTCTCCTCTATGGCTGTTCCCTAACCCTGTCCTTCCTGGACGCTGTGGCATACATACAGCATTGATGCCTGAAAGCTGCTGGCTCAGCTGCAGCACAACTGCAATGACTAGGGGCTGCCGGTGGGTACGGCTGCCCAGGAGCTGCAGCAGGGATAGTGGCCGCTCACGCTCCAGCTTCCGTTTCTCCTCCTTCAGCTCAGCCAGTGCTCCAGACACATCAGCCCAGCCTGTCAGGCGCTTCAGACCTGGAGGTGAGGAGGGTCAGGCCTGAGAGGACAAGGAGAAGGTCTGGAAGGGGAACAGGCACTAGCAAGATAGGGTAGAAGCTCACTCCTTTTGGCAGGCCCCTCCAGGTTACGGATGATGTAGAGGTAGCGGGGGCTCTCTGGGCAGAAGGGCAGCAGAATCATCTGCAGGAGGGCAGGCAGGATTGTGATGCCCAGGAGTAGTGGCCATAGGGTGGCAGTACCCAGCATGGACTCCAAGCCCAGCACCTGTGAGAAGGAAGGCAGGACACTCAGCCGTTTCCCATAGCCCCTCCCCAAACCCCTCCCTCCTCTCTCTCCGCCCCATCTCCCCTCCCCCTCTAAACCCCAAAAATGGGCAGGGGACCTTGCTGGCTTTTGCCTGGAAGAGCCATACCCAGGGGATGGGGGCGGAAAAGTGGTGTGAGGGGCAGTGGCTGTGGTGGCCTCTCACTGGTGGCACAGACTGACTCCAAGCATGGGTCCTATCCTATGAGGCCAGTCCCAATCACCTGGGCAATCAGAATGCCAATGACGATAGCTAGTTGGTTGAGTGTCCCCAAGGCGCCCCGTAGGTGAGTGGGGGCGATCTCCCCCACGTACATGGGCACCAGCCCGGACGTCAGCCCTGCGCAGAGGGAAGAGAGGGCTGAGGCAGCTGCACACTCCTTCCCACCAAACCCAGGATGGTGAAGGAGAGCAGGGTACTGGGCAGGACCATGGTGCCTGTGGGTACCTGAGTAGGCACCAATGAGGAACCGTCCAAGGATGAGCATCTCATAGGAGGCAGCAGCGTTGGCCAGGCCCATGAGGGTGCCCCCCAGCACTGCCAGGGCGTTGTTGACCAGCATCGCCCTCTTCCTGGCAGGCAGAGAGTGGGGCTGTGAGAGTTAGGGTGCCTGTGCTGTGACTCCCTTCCTGTTCCCTACCCTCATCCTTCAGGCCCCGTACCTTCCCAGCCACTGAGAGATGATGCCAATGAGGAAGGAGGAGACCATGCCGCCCACAGAAAAGATGGCCACGGAGAGAGCCCAGAGTGTTGTGAGGGTGCCTGGGGGGATGGAGCCAGTTCCCTCTGGCCCCTGTCTCCCCAGCCACGTCTCATTGTAACTCTGTTCGATCACCTGGGGAGACAGCAGAGGAGTGAGTTCCCACAGACCCTTCCCTCTCTTTTCATCCCTACTGTCCCCTGCCTTCCTTGTTTGGGCACCCCCACTCTGTCACCCACAGGACCCTCACCTTCTGTGGGGCATTGATGACCCCAATGTTGTAGCCAAACTGCAGGGAGCCAAGCACAGCAGAGAACACCGCGAGGACAAGGGTCCCAGTGACTCGCTGCTGAGGGGGTTCCCCTTCCTGGGTAGGCAGAAGTAGAGAGGAGGCATGTCACATGGAAACATAATTTCTTTCCTTCCTTCAGGGGCCTGGGCTTGTGCCCAGCCAGAGCCTTATGTTACTAAGTTCCATCCAATGTGTTGGGTGAGGGAAACTGGGCCATATTAGGACTTGTGGGAAGATCTGAGTGTAAACAGGAGCAGAAAGAACCCCACAGTAACCAGGGCATGGAGGAGAAACTGGATGTTTGAGTCCAGCCAGCAGAGAAATGTTTGAGGACCTAGGTCTCACAATTCCTCTGTGACCTTGGGACAGGCTTGGCCTGAAGAGACCTGAGTTCAGTTTGTGTGACCTTGGGCAAGTCACTTCCCCACTTTGAACCCAGATTTCCTGTAGGTTAGGAGAGGTAGGGGAAATGTTGCTTGCTTTGCCTACCTGTCAATGAAAGTGTGAAAATCAAAATAAAATGTTAACAGCATCCTGGACAGGACTGGTCTTATAAACTGACAGTGCATTATCATCACCAGCCTCTGTTCTCTTCCCTCCCCTCTGGGGGTTCTCTCAGCTAGCTCCTGGAGGCCCCCAACAGGCTCAAAAAGAGCAATTCCAAAAAGGACATTGCGGTCATTCCTCCCAGCCTATGGCCCTTGCGGTAGCCTTCTCTATCTACACACACCCCCCCATCCCCCACCCCGTCTCCCCTCCCTCTCTAAGCCCCAACAAAGGGCAGGGGACCTTGCCGGCTTCTGCCTGGAAGAGCCATGCCCAGGGGATGGGGGCGGGAAAGTGGTGTGAGGGGCGGTGGCTGTGGTGGCCGCTCACTGGCGGCACAGACTGTCTCCGAGCAGAAACCTGAGCTTGGGGAGTAGGGGGCGGGGAGGGTGCCAATCCTCTCTGCCCCTCCACCAACCATGGGGCCAAGGGAAAGTTCAGCGTTCTGGAGAACCGCCAGGGGTGTAGGGTGGGGGCCAACGGAGGGCCTCTGGTCCTCTAAAACTTCCCAGGAGCTGGGAGAGACGGAGAGCTCCTGGAGATCCGCCTGGATCTGCTTTCTCAAACTGGATCGAGGGCAAGGTGTCCCTGATTCTGGCACAACGCGCCGTGCACTAGAGAAGGGGGCGAGCTCTTGTCTCACAAAACCCAGCTGTGGTCCGTGCCCCTGAACGGTCCCCCAGACCCACTCAGCCTCTTAGAAGGACTGGAAGACGACAGTCACGGGTTGTCCAGCCCGGGTATAAATAGCCAGGTTCCCACCCCCACCCCGAGCCTGTGCAGGAACCATCCCTTAGCTGGTCCCAACTGGCGACCCCAGCCCGAGAAAGCGAGACCCGTGCCCCTGTCCCACCATCGCATGCTGAACCCTACTTCTGAGCCGATCTGTTGGAAGCCCGACGGCATCTTGTCCTAGGAGCTGGAGCTGCAGTTAACGAGAGGGAGGCCACTGGGGTCTGCGGCCCAGCCTGGCAGGCAGAGGGCGCGGGGGCGACGGGGGTCCCGGAGTAAAATGCGGAGGGTGGGCCTAGCGGGACCCACAGCCAAAGCTAAGGAGCCCGAGAGCGGCAGGGCTCCCGGGGATCTGGCGGAGCCCGGCTGGACGGAAGAGACCAGAGGAGCCCCCGCAGCCCCCACGGGCCACGCCCTTCACAACACCCATTGGCTAGGAGCCCGCACACCCCAGAAGGCCACGCCCCTCTCTCAGCCTGGGGTTTAGAATTTGGCATCAGACAGCTGGTTGCCCAGCCAGGTCACACCCCTCAGCGTGCCCGACGAGACACGCCTCTCAAGTTCCTTCCAGCTTCTTGCTGGGAAGTTTTGAGAAAATTTACTTGGAGCATAGAAGGCCTAGTCCCCGTCGTGTGAAGATTCTTCCCATCAGCCAACGTTTTGGGCTGAAGAGGCGATTTAAAAGTCCTACGCCGTGGGTTGGGACAGCGGGGTCCGAGAGGAGGGGATGGGCCAGGTATACTTGCCCGGGAGGGAACTGGGGTGGCCTGAGACAGTGGGCGAGACGGCTCGCGGGGTGAGTGAGGAGCAATGGCCTAAAGTAACCCATGGCAGTTATTTTTAGCTCACAAGTTGGGAGAAGCCAAATGTCAGGTCCCGGGTGTCCCGGCCTGTCCCAGGCTGGGGAAGGCAGGGAGATGGAACCTTAAAGGGTCCGCAACAGGTTTCCCACGCAGGGGTGGCCCTGGAGGACAGGAAATTCCATTCCTAACGGGTCGGGTGACCCTCTTTCTATTCATCCCTGCTCCGGGAACTGCCTAACTGGCTTTTCTCGTACCCCTCCCCTGTTCCTCACGTTGGTTCCTGGAGGCGGCCCGAGGGACAGGTGGTCACACCAGTCACGCCACCAGTCCTGAGGTCCCTGAGCCCCCACACATGTGCTGGTCGCGTGGACAACTTGGACACGCTCTCTGGAGGCCACTCCCAGTTTGAATCCTTGCTAAATCCTGCCATGAGAGGAGGACGCGACCTAGAGTGGGCTCGTCCAGGGAGAAGCGGAACAAGGAATATAGAAGGCGCTCAGCTCACAAAACAGGGCTCAGAAGCGCGGGGCTGTAGTGCCACCTGGAGGGAGAGCGAGGACCCGCTTGCAGATGGGGCCCAGGGCAGGTTCTGGCCCTTCGTCCCTGGCCATTCTACCTCTCTAAGGCTTCTGTTACATCCAATTGAGGCCTCTTTCTGGAGCTCCAGATCTGAATGTTCAGCTACCGTCTGGATGGAGTCCAAACCTGCTCCTCCTAACTTTCTCATCTCAGTGAATGGTTTCAATAGCCACCCTGTCACTTCTATCAAAATCCTGGAAATCATGCTTATTTTCTCCTCTCCCGCAGCCCCCTTTATCCAGTTACTTACTAACATTGGTGTTTTGACTTCTTAAACTCACAATCATCTGATTTTCTTCACCTGTTCTGCTGCCAATTTGGTCCAGATCACCCTCTCACTAGTGTTCCTGCCCCTCCTTTTCCCTTACATGGAGGGCAGAGTGTAATACAAAAAAGTTCACCCTCATCACTCTCACCCAAGAAGTCACTGACTTTTTGTTGCCCCCACTGTCAATTTCAAATCCCTTTTCAGAGTGCACAAAACCTCCTGCCTCTCCTCTCCTTCTATCTTCTCCACTCAATATCTAACTACTTTCTGTGCCCAGGACACAGTGCTGTTTTATTCTTGGTGTCTTTGTCATATTAATAATCCCTCAGTCTGGAATACCAGAGGACTTCTATTCATCCTTTAAAAAAAACCTCACCTCTCTGAGAAGCCTCCAGAAAGCCCCTGTATGTATGTATCCCCAATACAGTATCTCATCATCATTTCTTCTCCGTACTTCAACCACTGAGGGCAGAAGATCACCTTGTTTACCTTTGTATCCCCAGCACCTAGCCTAGGGGCAGGCACTCAGTAAATGTTTGTTGAATGAATAAAATGAAGGTCTGCTCCCAATGGCCAAGAATGTAGGTTGGAGAGCAATCACAAAGGAGGGAACCATTTGCTAAATGGCTTCACCTATCTGATGAGGGGGTGTAAATGAAGAACTAAGGTGTGAATATTAAGCAGAACCAATCTTATGTGAGCAAAACAGCGTAGAAGTGATGGATGGAAGCAGACAGGACCAATCAGGAAGGTAAAAGGAGAACCAAGGAATGCTGAAATATCACAAAGGGAGTGGGTAAGGGAGCAGGAAAAGCAGGGAAAGGTGCCAAGGGGAAAAAAGAAAGTAGGAGGGAGGCACAGGTTGGGGACAGATGAAAGTGAGTACAGGTGAAGTACAGGGATGGGGTCCAGCGCTCTGGGCTCTGTCCTGCCCGTTGGGTAAAGGCACATTCCTGCTCTCAGTCAGATGCTTTGTTTTCTGATGCTTCTCGGGGACCAGTGTAAGGGTTTAAACCCCAGGAAAATAGAATTAAAGAAAGCATGTCAGAACTAGATGTGAGAAGAAGAGTAGTTTAGAGAATGTGGAGAAGTGATGGGGAAGCAGAAGAGAAGACAAAAAGAAATAAGGAGAATGTTGGGAGAGAAAAATGGCATGGAAGGTGGGGGAAAGATGTTGACTGACAGAGGATTGAAAATGAAGGAGAGAACAAATGACGCAGTGGGAACTTTGAATTGGAGCTCATGAGTGTGTGTGTGTATTAATTTTGCATAGTAATCCTTGGCCCATGTAATTTCAGAACAAGTGGTAGCCCTTCCTAAACTCTGCCCTATATCATGGGGAGTTAAATTCTGCAGGCTTTTATTATCCAAGCTCCTGAGTTCACTGCTTTCTGGTTGGGTTCAGCCCATGGTTTGGTAAAGAGATTGACAGGCAGGAGAATGCCAGCGTATTCCTTCACACAACACCCCCCACTCTGCCCCCAGCTCCTACTGTACAGGCCACTTTGCTTCCAGGTTCTGGAGGGGAACCTTGACTCCTGAGCTTCAGTAATGCTATCTCCTCCCTTTGTTCTTTCACTGCATTTTGTCTATATATTAGAGTCTCCGGTGTGGAGGATTGAATGAACAACACAGTTGTTGGTACATTTTCTTCATTGATCTATGCCTTATTTTATTTTTATATTTAAAACTATTCTCTTCTACTTACATATCCATTTCTTGCTTGTCCCCTTTCAAAGGCAACCCTTGCAATGGCTTTAATGCTCATTTTTTGTTTTTGCTCCTGTAAACTACAAATTGTTTTGTGTGCATTTTAAATTCATATAAATAGCATCTTGTAATATCTTTTGTTCTTTTTCTTTATTTTTTAAAAGATTTTATTTATTTATTTTAGATAGAGGAGAAGGAAGGGAGAAAGAGGAGAGAAACATCAATGTGTGGTTGCCTCTCATGTGGCCCCCACTGGGGTGTAACCCAGGCATGTGCTCCGACTGGGAATCAAACTGATGACCCTTTGATTCACAACCCATGCTCAATCCACTGAACTACACCAGTCAGGGCTCTTTTGTTCTTTTTCAAAATCCTTTTTAAAATTGTTTTTATTGATTGATTTTAGAGAAAGAGAGAGATTTGTTCTTCCACTTATTTATGAACTCATTGGATGATTCTTGTATGTTCCCTGACCTGGGATCAAACCCACAACATTGGCACATAGAGTTGATGCTCCAACCAACTGCACCACCTGGCCAGGGCTATTTCTTTCTTTCTGATCTTACTTCTTTCTTTCTCTTTTTAATCCTCACTAGAGGACATTTTCTCATTGCTTTCAGAGAGAGAGGAAGGGAGAAAGAGAAACATTGATGTGAGAGAGAAACATCAATAGGCTGCCTTCCCCATTTGCCCCGACTTGGGACAAACCTGCAGTCTAGGTATGTGCCCCAACTGAGAATCCAACTCACAATCCTTTGGTTATAGGATGACACTCCAACCAAATGAGCCACACAGTCAGGACAGGATCTTACTTATTTGGAAAAGCAGTGTTTTAAAAACTCATTCATGCTCTGTGATTATCAAATTTATTGTTGCATAGTACTCCACAGTATCAGTCACACCACATTTTATAATCCTTTTGATGAGCACCCTTGTCACTTTAGCTCTCAACCACAACAAAGGATGTGACAATGAACATTTTCATACAAGGTTCATTATAAACTCCTATGAGAACTTCTTTTGGAGAAATATCTCTGCCTTTGCCTGTGTCTATGTCTTTATTTATATCTTTCTCCACAAGTGGAATTGCTGAGTCATAGGGTATAGTTATATCTAGTATGACTAAGTGCTACCAGCTTGCTGTTAAGAATGACTGTCCCAGTCTCCACTTCCATCAGCAATGTGGAAGTGTTCTGTTACCACCACACCCTCTCAGTCACTATCCACCCAGAGGCAGCATAGTTAAGAGCATGGACTCTGCCCTGGCTGAGTTGCTCAGTTGGTTGGAGCATTGTCCTATGCACCAGAAGACTGCAAGTTCCATTCTCAGTCAGGGCACACACCTGGGTTGCAGGTCAGATCCCTGGTCCGGCATGTGTGGAGGGCAACTGATTAACATTTCTCTCTCACATCGATGTTTCTCTCTCTCTCTCTCTCTCTCTCTCTCTCTCTCTTTCCTTTCCTCTCTCTCCAAAATCACTGAACATATCCTCAAATGAGAACTGAATAGAGTATGAACTCTGGTCCCAAACTGTCTGAGTTTGAGCCCCTGCTCTGATGCTTAACTAACTTTGTGCCACTGGGAAAGTTACCTAAGCTCTTTGTGCCTTATTTACCTCATCTGTAAAATGAGAGGGGAGATAATAATAGTATCTACGCATTAAGGTTTTAGTGAAGGCGAATAATGTAAAACTCATATAGCGCTTAGAATAGATTAAACTGAATGAGGTTTTAAAAACTTTTTTTTTCTTTTATTGATTCTAGAGAGAGGGGAAGGGAGGGAGAAAGAGAGGGAGACAATCATTGATGTGTGATAAAAACATCAGTCAGTTTGCCTTTTGTATGCACCTCAACTGGAGTTCAAACTCACAACCTAGGCGTGTGCCCTGACTGGGAATCAAACTGTTGACCTTTCTTTCAGTTTGCAGGACGATGCCCAACCAACAGAGACACACTGGCTAGGGCTGAATGAGGTTATTTGTTTCTGTTTTTTAAAACAATTTTATTGAGTCATAATTGACCAAAAAAAAAAAAAAACCTGCAGGTATTTTAAGTGTACAGTTTAAGTTTTTAAAATTTTTTATTAATTTTAAAAAGAGAGAGAGAAACATTGATTTGTTGTTCTGCTTATTTATGCATTCACTGGTTGATTCTTGTATGTGTCCTGACCAGGGATCCAACTCACAACCTTGGTGTATTGGGATGATGGTTTAACCAACTGCACTACCCAGCCAGGGCTACAATTTAAGTTTTGGCATGTGTGTACACCCATGAAACTGTCTGAATAATCAAGGTAATGAACATATTCATCATTCCCCAAAGTTTTCTTGTAATCCTTCCCTTTAGCTCTTTCCTCATCCCTTAGGTAACCACTAATCTGCTTTGTTATTATGGACTAGTTTGAATTTTTTAGGACTTCATGTAAATGGATAGAGCGTACACTTTTGTCAAGCTTCTTTCACTTATCAATTATTTTGAGATTCATCTATGTTATTCCATGTATCAATAATTCATTCCTGCCCTGGCTGGTGTAGCTCAGTGGATTGAGCTCGGGCTGTGAAACAAAGGATCACCAGTTGATTCTCAGTCAGGGCACATGCCTGGGTTACAGGCCAGGTCCCCAGTGGGGGCCATGTGAGAGGCAACCACACATTGATGTTTCTCTCCCTCTGTTTCTCCTTCCCTTCCCTTTGGTCTAAAGATAAATACATAAAAATCTAAAAAAAGTCTATAAAAATTAAAAAAATCATTCATTCCTTTGTATTGTTGGATATTATTGATTTGATTGTCAATAGTAATCAGTCTGCTTATCCATTCACCTGTTGATGGACGTTTGGGTTATTTCCAATGTTAGGCTATTACAAATAAAGCTGTTAGGTACATTCATGCACAAGTGTCTTTGTACAGACATGTGCTTTCATTTCTCTTGGAAAACACCAAGGAGTAGAATGGCTGGATAGTGTAACAGGTGTCTGTGTTACTTTTTATGAAAGTGCCAAGCTGTTTTCCAAAGTGGCTGTAGCGTTTTACACTCCCATTAGCAGTGTATGAGAGTTCTAATTCCTCTACACCCTCACCGACATGTAAAATGGTCAGTCTTTTTTTTAATTAAAAAAATTAATTACATTTATTAGGGTAACATTGGGTAATAATATTGTATAAATACCAGGAGGACAACTTTATAATAATACAACCTGTGTGTGCTCCATTGTGTGCCCACCACCCAAAGTCTAGTCGCCTCTGTTGCCATACATCTGACCCTTTACCCTTAGTCCTCCTTGCAACGCCCTTTCCCTCTGGTAGCCATCATTCTGTTGTCTGCATTTATGAACCTATTTGTTTTTTCATTCATTGCTTTTTGTTATATATTTCACATATAAGTAAAATCAC
Organism: Anoura caudifer; assembly: GCA_004027475.1. Lineage (NCBI taxonomy): Eukaryota > Metazoa > Chordata > Mammalia > Chiroptera > Phyllostomidae > Anoura > Anoura caudifer. Next base: position 26,594 of record PVKU01007907.1, read on the forward strand.
ATGGTTCTTGTCCTTTTCCACCTGGCTATTTCCTGTGGCATGATACTCTCAAAATCTACCTATATCATCACAAAAGTCGATATTTCAAGTTGGTCAGTCTTTTAAGCTCCAGAGTGGACTATATCAGATTTTAATCAAATACATGAGAATTGGTCTGGATTTCTAATATTCATCAGTTCAATAAGTGAAAGATGATATCTTACTGAAGTTCTGTCTGATTAGTCGTGGCTTGAAGCATTCCTTTAAACACTTGTGAGTACTTTGGCTTTCTTTTTAAATTTTCTCCTTATAGTCTCTGCCTGTTTTCTCTTGGAGTATTTTTCTTGTTGATTGCAACATTTAAAAAATCATATCAGTTCTTTGTCAGATTTAAACATTGCAAATATTTTCTCTCATTTTATCATCTGCCTACTAAATTTTCCTTGATGAACTCCACTGAATATAAATCCTATTTTTGGTGTAATCAAAATGATAATTTTTCCCTTTATGGTTAATGATTTTGAAAGCTTGCATATGTTCTTTTCCATCTTTGCACAACAAAGATTTTTAAAAATATTTTCTTTCAATAACTTTATAGTTTTACTTATCACATTTAGGTCATTTTATTATTTATTTACTTTTAATGTGTTTTATTGATTTGAGAGAGAAACATTGATTGGGTGCCTCCCATATGTGCCCTGACTGGGGATCAAATCCACAACCTATGTATGTGCCCTGATGGGGAATCAAACCTGCAACCCTTTGATGTACTAGCAACACTTGAACCAACTGAGCCACTTGGCCAGGGCATATTTAGGTCTTTTTAGTCCATCTGGAGTACATCTTTGTTTTGTGTGTTAGGGATCCAATTAATTTTTCTCTTACTAAGGTACATTTACCACATATCAAAATCTGATGTATAAAAGTATCTGTCTCTGAGCTCATACTGTTTCACTGGTGTATCTCTCTGTTCTTGCATTAACACTGCACTGTTATTTAATTTAATTAATTAATTATTATTATTATTATTATTTAGAGAGAAGAGAAGGGAGGGATAAAGAGAAGGAGAGAAACATTGGTTGCCTCTCATACACCCCCAACCTGGGACTTGGCCCACAACCCAGGCATATGCTTCAACTGGGAATCAAACTCTTGACCTTTTGGTTAGCAGGGTGGCACTCAACCCACTGAGCCACAGCAGCCAGGGCTGCACTATCATTACAATTACAGCTAACACCACAAGTTTCTGTTTTTCAGAATGCTTTGTAGCAAGTTTAAATTTCTGGGAGGGCAAGACTTCTCTTGTTACTCTTCCTTTTCAATGTCAACTTACCATTTGTGGTCTTTTATTGCTACATACAAATTTTGGGGTAAACTTATCAAGATCTTTTTTAAAAAAAGATTTTATTTTTTTATTTTTAGAGAGAGAGGGAGGAAGGAAGAGAGGGAGAGAAACATTGATGTGAGAGAGAAACATCAATTGGCTGCTTCTCCTACGCTCTCAACCTACCTGTGATGAACCTGCAATCCAGGTATGTGCCCTGACTGGGAATCAAACCTGCCACTTTTTGCTTTGAGAGACAACACCCAACCAACTGAGTCACACCAATCAGGATTCAAAATCTTTTTTAAAATTGGTAATATATCAAATTATAAATTTGTTTTGGGACAGCTGATATCTGCATAATGAACTATTTATTTATTCAGGCCATCTTCTATGTTGTTTATTAGAAAACAGTTTTTTTCCACTGAGGTCTTATGAATATTGGTTAATTCCTAGCTTCTCTATGATTTTGTCACTGATGAAAATTGAATGCTACTTTTAATTATATTTTCTAATTTGTTATTACTGGTGTAGTAAAATACTAATTAATTTTTTTTGTAGGTTGATCTTGTGAACAGCTACCTTGTTGAACATCCTTGCTGATTCGTTCCCTTTTCCAAATAGATGATTAGATCATCTGTAAATCAGTTTTATGCTGTTCCTTTCAATCTTTGCACTACTTATTTATTTTACTTCCTTGTAGTATTGATCAAAACCTTCAGGACTTTGTCAAATGAAAGGGGCAACAGTGAACATTCTTTGTCCTTTACCTCCTCATAAAAGAGTTGAGTCTAAAATTTCTTAAGTATAAGAATTTCCTGCCCTGGCTGGTGTAGCTCAGTGGATTGAGCACGGGTTGCAAACTGAAAGGTTGTTGGTTCAATTCCCAGTTGGGGCACATGCCTGGGTTATGGGCCAGGTCCCAGTGAGGACCACATGAGAGGCAACCACACATTGATGCTTCTCTCCCTCTCTTTCTCCCTCCCTTCCCCTCTCTCTCAAAATAAGTAAACAAAATCTTTAAAAAAAAATGTCCTTTCTGGGAGCATTTGAGATCTTGCTCCCAGTTTGACTGAAATAAACTCATAAAAATTAAAAAAAATTCCTTTCTAATCTTTGTTTTCTAAACCTTATCATAAGTAGGTATTGAAATTTTATCAAATACTTTTTAATTATTGGTTGAGGTAACCACACAATTTTTTCTTTAGTCTATTAATGTGGTAAATTATATTGATGGTTTTTCTGATATTGAGACACTTGTATCCCTGGGATAAATTGCCCTTGTTTGTAATGTATTGCCTTCAAATACACTTTTATATTTGATTAAGTAATATTTTATTAAGGATTTTTGTGTCTATAGTTATAGGTAAAATAGGCCTTTAATACTTTTCTCACACTATCTTTAGCTGATTTCAGAGGCAAGATTACCCTAGCCTCATAAAATGAGCTGGTCACTTCGTCACTCCTTCTCTACAACCGTATCTCAGAAATGCACTCCAGGCAGAACCACAGGAGATAATCTGGCCTGGACTCCTGTTTCCTAAGCAGGCAAAATATCTTCACTCCTCTTTTATAGACAAGACAATTGAGGTCCAAGAATATGTTTCTAAATGAGGTGAAATTAGCCTTGGCTAGGTAGCTCATCTGGCTGGAGCATCATCCTGATACCCCAGGATTATGGGTTCCATCCTTGGTCGGGCACATATGGGAATCAGTGAATGTATGGGTGAGTGGAACAAGTCAATATTTTCTCTCTCTCTCAAAAAAAAATCAATAAAAATTTTTTAAAAATAAGTGAGGTAGAATTAGAACTTGGAATATTTTATCTGCCTTGGGACTATCACTTCTTGGCTTAAGCAGTAAAATAATAATCAGGGATCAGTATAATAATTAGTTTTTGAGTAATAATGCATAATTAAAATAATATTACCAAGTTTCCAAAGTTCACTTATTTATCACTTTTTCAGAACTCAGAACACACTTTCCTACGGAAACAAACAAGTTGGTTGGGTTTCCATACCAGGCTGCTCACCTCATCCTATCACCTGTCATCCCCATGCTGTGGTGTACGTCCCCTAATCTGACCCAATCCCCTTACTAGACTTGATCTTTCAAATCCTTCCTCTGTGACTTTTGGACTCATCTATGATCATCCTTATATTCCCAGCTTGTTCTCTGAATGTTCCTTTTCTAGACCTTACTGAAAACTGGCTGTCTTGGAGAACACATTTCCCTGGCAGCCCTCTTAGCAGAGGCTTATTTTTGGTCTTATTTCTTACACCTCAGGGTCTGGAGTTGGAAATATTGCTCCCTGATGCTGCTTCTATACAGATCATTATTTTTCCTTCATCCTTCAATATCCTCTGCTCCTTCGAAGTTCATGTCTGCAAATTCACTACCTTTAATTGTTGCTAAGGTTTTTCAGCCTGCTCCTTCACCTGCATTCACTGATAACTTTAGCATCTGGCTCACCATCTTCCTCTTTACACATATGTCCCTGTCATTATTGCTGTTTCTTCAAAATCCATCAGGGCACTCCATCTCATTGTACCCTCTAGTCTCCAGTCTCAACTCCAATGACTTTTCTCTCTAGCCCATCCCCAGGCTTTGTCATTTCTAAAAACAACCTCCTTCATGTTATTGAACTTGAGCTTCCCACTTCTTTTTTTTAAAAAACATTTTATTTATCTTTAGAGGGGAAGGGAAGGAGAGAAGGAGAGAGGGAGAGAAACATCAATGTATGGTTGCCTGTCCTGTGTCCCCTGCCGGGAACTGGCCCAAAACCCAGGCATGTGCCCTGACTGGGAATCCAACCTCAATCCCTTGGTTTGCAGGCCCGCGCTCAATCCACTGAGCTACACCAGCCAGGGTGAGCCTCCCACTTCTAATGATGACCTCCTAGCCTTTCAGCTCATTTACTCATCTTTACTCATGTACTCCTTTCACTTCTAAACCATTGACCCTATCAGTTTTTTAGTACCTACTAACACTTTTTAATGTTTACTCTCCTTCTTACCCTATATATCAATGATCTAACACATAAAACACTCTCTTGCAAATACCTTAAAATCCCTTCTCTCTCTTTTTTAGACATCAACCTTGGTTGATTCTAATCATAGAACTACTTGCTCCTTGCACTCATATTTTTATTGTCACATTGGGGTTCAAGGGAAGATTCTACTGGCATCTGACCAGTAAAAGTTAAGGATGCTAAATATCCTATAATAAACAGGACTGTCACCCACATCAAAGAATTATCTGGCTCCAAATGTCAACAATGTGAAGTTTAGCAATCCTGTTTTTAATTAATACAAGTCTTAAAGGGGCAACCAACACAGTGTCTTAGAACTTGCTGCTTCCTCTGGCTCTAACACAGTTCTTTCATGGCTGGCTCATTATCTGCACTACCTAGAAAGGTCTCCATGACCTCACTCTGGAGTGGATCCAAAAACATCAAATTAACCTTTTTTATTGCCTTCAAAACATGTACCATTTTGTTTATGTGTTTTTTAAAATTATTTATTTATTTTTAGAGAGAGGGAGAAAGAGAGGGAGAGAAACATCAATGTGTGAGAGATACATCAATTGACTGCTTCTTGAATAGCTCCAGCTGGGGACCTGGCCCCAGGCTAGGCAATGTGTCCTGACTGGGAATTGAATCAGCAACCTTTTGGTTTGCAGGTTAGTGCTCAATCCACTGAGCCACACCAACCAGGGTTTGTTTATGTCTTTATGGTCTGCTTCCTCTCCCTAGAATCTAAGTTACAGGAGTACAGTGTCTTGTTTACAGCTCTTATCCTCAGTGTACAGGTGCCTGGCACATTATACAGGCATTCAGAAAATACTGGTTGAACAAGTGGATGAAAATATTATTAGTTTTCAATATTCATTTATTCATCAAATATTTATTGGTGATAAACCCAGACACATCTCAGCCCTCTTGGAACTTAGTACAGTGGGAGACTGACATTGAATAAATAACCACACAAAGTAAATAGTTTCAAACTATGATAAGAGCTTTGAAAGTACAGTGTAAGTAGCGGTCAGAGCATTCAGCAGGTGATCTGACTCAGTCCAGGGTGGGGTAGTCAGGCCAGGCTTCCTAGGAGAAGTCATTCTTGAGCTGACAGTTGAAGAATTAGTTGGCTAGCTGGGTAGAGGAAGGTGTGTGGGGGTAAATGGAGAACATCTAGGCATAGAGAACAGGGTGTGTAAAGGCACTTTGGCAGCAAGTCTGTTTCAAGAACAGAGAGATACCAGTGTGGCTGAAGCAGAGTCTGGTAAGGCATGGTATGGCATTTGCCAAATCTAGTAGAGCATTAGGAACAAAAGAGTGCCATTGGAAGATATTAAAGATTTTCAACAGGAAGTGACAAGATCTAAGGGTTTTTTGGTTTTTTTTTTTTAAAGAAAAGTCATGCCCTGGCTGGTGTGACTCAGTGGATTGAGCGCTGGCCTGTGAACCAAAGGGTTGCCGGTTTGATTCCTGGGCATGGCACATACTTGGGTTGCAGGCCAGGTCCCTGGTGGGGGGCGAACAAGAAGCAAGCACACATTGATGTTTCTTTCCCTCTCTTTCTCCCTCCTTTCCCCCATCTATAAATAAATAAATAAATAAATCTTGAAGAAGAAGAAGAAGAATCGTCGTCACTTCCAGAGACTAGATTTTTAAAAAGAAGGGAAACAGGGGGATTGCTTTGGAGGCAGTTACAGTGCCCAGGCAAAGAGGTGACAGCAGTGAGCTTGAAGATAAGTTAAATAGTCTATGGCCATAACACACCTGAACGCACCTGATCTCATCTAAGAGAAGTTAAATATACTTAAGTAATGAGGAACATGGAATTTCAGAGCTGGAAAGCACCTTTAAAAAACACCATTAACCAAAAAGTAGGAAAAAATGAATAAAAGAGTTCATTAAAATCTGCATTTTACAGAAAAAAAAAGGGGCTACTTAGCTTAGTATGAGGGGCCCTTTAATATGTTTATTGAATTCAAGAAGGAAAGTTCTGCAGAGAAAGGTTTCAGAGGAAGGGGCAAAAATGGGAAATGCAAGATAGTTGCGGGGGGGGCGGGGAGGAGAGAGAAAAATAAAATAAGAGAGACAATAAGAAAAGTGTCCAAGTCTGGAGGTGTGACAAGGTGGGAGGAGAGGAAGATTGGGAAGAAACTGGGCAGGAAGATGAAGAGAGACTAACTGGTGATGCTGGTCTAAGGGGGCTGGAGATCGGTAGGGAATAAAGGTAGACCAAAAGAGGGAAGTGGAAAGGCAGGAAAGGGGAGATGATAAATGATGAGGGAGGAATGAGGGAATGGGGGAATGCTGGGAAGAGATATCCAGGGGAAGGAGAGGGCAATAGTTTGGGGAGAATGAAAAACAAAACAAAACAAAACAAAACAAAACAAAAAACAAAACCGGAGGATGAGATGGGAGTCTGAGAGCTGAATCAAAAGTCACTTTAGAGCCAGATTGTAGGGAGGGCACAGGATGGGAGAGCAAACCCAAATAGAAATAGATGGGTCCAAGCACAGAATCGGAGAGAACTGTGCGCATAGCTGGGGGCGGGGAGGTTGGGGGTGGGGGGAGGTGAGAAGAGGGAAAGGCGAACAAGTTTCGAAAGACTCCAAGGGAGGGAGTGAGGGGTGTGGCCAAGGCTGTAATGGAAGCCTTACCCTACTCCCCATCCTCTGCTGGCTTCTGGTCTCAGTGGTTCCTTCCTTTTGTTATGTTACAAGGACCCTTGACTCGGGAGGAGATAGTGACCTGGGAGGTGGGGTGCTAAAGGCCCAGGCGTCAAGTCATGTCAGGGATTTGAATGGAGGGGAGCAAGAAGGTAGGAAGTCTTGCCTGAAAGCTGGGTGTCTGTTGGAGGGCAGGGTAGAAAGGCGACCGACAGGGGACCGGGAGGGTGTGCCGGTGTGGTGGCCCCGGGCGCAACTCCTACTCGGCTGCCTAAGTAAGATTCTGAGGAATTGGAGCTAGGGCCCCTGAAGGTGGGGTCGGCTAGGCTAGGAGACAAGAAAAAGGAGTAGAGAAGAAGGTGGGGGTGGGAGGTAAAGTAGGGCAGGACAAAGAGCACCTAGAGTTGAAGCTAAGAGTTCCTGCGCGAGGTGGGGGGAGAAGGGCTGAGCGAAGGCTGACCAGGGGCGTCCCCCGCACTCTGGCTCCCCAGGGTCCCTGGTACACCTGTTGGGGAAAAGGGAAGGGATATCCTGGTGCCCAAGCGAAGTCCGGTCCAGAAGGGCTGACTTAGGAGAAAACTCCGCCTTTCCCCCCACCTGCAGTCACAGAGAGGCAAGTGAAGGGGCGTGACCCTAGTGCTCAGGTTTCTTCCTCTACACCTGGGGCCAGGACTTCCGGCCCAGGTGAGTGTCCCTTCGGTGACGTCAGGTCACCCTTGGCTGCCCCTCCTGTTCCGCTCCCCCTCGAGTTCCCAGTGCCGGCGGGGGCGCGCCACTGACGCCCTACATATACTCAGGTGCGTCGCACCTGTCCGCCCGCATCTGCCCGCTCACCGCTGCTTGCTTGCACCTTAACCTCGGGCGGACAGCCGAGGGTACTTTGGAGACTTCCAGCACCCAGGACCGCCCACAAGGCCCCTCCACCTTTTGTTTGGGTAGCGTCTCCGAGAGTGCCGGGGGAACGAAAGGCCTGGCCTTCTACAGTCGCCTTTGTAGGCTACCAGTCCTCTGGGCGTAGCCTGCTCCCTCTGCTGTGAGACCCTTGCCCAGCCGGAGGGGCGATTTGTGTTTACTTCGGGTGATAAGAGATTTGCAGTCACTCGACAGAAAACTGTTTTTTGTTCTTTGGGCGACTTATAATTCTACCCCAAGTTATCTTGTGGGGTTGCCCCTCTGTTTGCTTTACTGCAGAGGCGCCAGCCCGGCGCCCCCGGTCTCTTCTGAGGCGGAATGGCCAATTCGGGCTTGCAGCTGCTGGGCTTTTCCATGGCCCTTCTGGGCTGGGTGGGCCTGGTGGCGTGCACCGCCATTCCTCAGTGGCAGATGAGTTCGTACGCGGGCGACAACATCATCACAGCCCAGGCCATGTACAAGGGGCTGTGGATGGACTGCGTCACGCAGAGCACGGGAGTGATGAGCTGCAAAATGTACGACTCGGTGCTTGCCTTGCCGGGTAAGGCCGCGAGATCGACGGGGCGGACGCGCCTAGAGGGCCGAGGTCACGGGCCGGTTGCAGGGCAGAGCTGGGGCCTTGTGGCCGGACGCCAAGGGTTGCCCTGGAGGCGGAGGGGAGAGGAGGGAGTGGAAGCAGTAGGGACGGGGCAGTGGGGATGCCGGGGTTTTGGCGGCTACACGTGGGCCACCACCCAGCCCGCTGCATCCTTCTTCCAACCCCAGCTCCTCAGGGGGTAGCCGGGTCCTGGGCCTGTTCTTCCCTACAGCCCTAAGCTGGCAGTGGCCTCACCCACTCCCGCTCTTTTCTCCCGGACAAAGGGTGGCTTGGGTAGAAGGCCATGGGGTCCGGCGGAGGAGGCGTGCGCCCTTCTCAGTTGTGGGCAGATGCCTGCGGTCTCTAATCTTATCTGCCGATTAGACGAAGCCACAAACCCCGTGCCCTCCATAGTGGGGTCAAAACTAGGACTCGGGCCGTCGTTTGCAGCCCCTGCGGAGTCGCTGGCCACCTCCTCGCAATCCCCTTTCACCCCTCCCCCTACCCGGTGCAGTTTCATCGAAACCCGGGCGCCCCGGGCGGGTCCGAGAGCAGAGATAGGGCGGGGCGGAGCTGGAAGGCCCGGAGTTGGGATCCACCCCAAACTGTCCCGGACATGGACACCGAGTGTACTGCAGGCCAGCTGCGGGCAGCTTGGGCAGCTGGATGGCTGGAGCCCTCGGAGGGCTGCCTGCACTTCCAGCAATGAAGGTCCTTCCTCCTTCCCCGCAGCGGCCATTCAGGCCACTCGAGCCCTAATGGTGGTATCCCTAGTGCTGGGCGTCCTGGCCATGTTCGTGGCCACGATGGGCATGAAGTGTACACGTTGCGGGGGAGACGACAAAGTGAAGAAGGCCCGTATAGCCATGACCGGAGGCATCATTTTCATTGTAGCAGGTGAGTCACAGGTCCAAGGTGACCTCAAGGACTTAAGAGGGTGGGCAAGGTGCTGGTTTGAGGGCGGGGGTGGTCTCACAGTATCTAATCCTCTTGCCTCTCCAGGTCTTGCCGCTTTGACAGCTTGCTCCTGGTATGGTCACATGATTGTCACAGACTTTTATAACCCTTTAGTCCCCACGAATATTAAGTAAGTATGGAACTCCTGTCTCCTAAGGGAACAACTCCGGAGTTGGGAGGCAGGCCAGGGTTTCTGACCCCAGTCCCCTCTCTCCACAGGTACGAGTTCGGTCCTGCCATCTTCATTGGCTGGGCAGGGTCTGCTCTGACCCTCTTGGGAGGTGCGCTGCTGTCTTGCTCCTGTCCTGGGAGTGAGAGCAAAGCTGGGTACCGTGCACCTCACTCCTACCCTAAGCCAAACTCTGCCAAAGAGTACGTGTGAGCTGGGAACCCCCTTAGCCCAGCCTGGCATCCTGCAAGTGTGCCCAAACACTTGAAAGGACCTGGGGCAAAGAACTCGGCCTGTGCAGCAGATGCCTTAGGGCCACTGCAGTCCTACACACCATGTACAGTTCCCTGGGGGCTGGGTTAAGGAGACCAAAAGAGGGGTGGGTGTGCTTTTTGTACAGTAATAAAAAATGTTTTGGAAAGTAGCTGCCTTTCTTCTCCCTTCAGGGCCTTTTTCTTCCTATTGAGATCCTTGCAGGGAGCCTGGAACCTAAAGTATGCCTACTGCAGCTAAAACCCCCCCCCAAAACAAACAAAACAACAACAAAACGCCCCAACGATTATCAATGGTGTGCCCAGTCACCCTTATTCCACCGTTTCATTGTCATTCAGGCCCACTCAGATGCTTAGCTCCCCATCCTCCAGTCCCTTCCACTCCCAACTCTTGCTTAAATAGCTGCCAGTTTTTTTAGTTACTAAAAACAAAAACAAAAAAACAAACTTTATTAGGCTTGAGGGGTAGATTTCCTAGTCTCTCACCTTCCTCTCTACTCCCATCCTTTTTCTCCTGACTGGATGCCACTCTCTGGCTCACAAGTCATAGGGAAGAGCCTCTAGAGATGGAGGAAACAAAGATGGGACAGGGACAGGGTAAGGCCAACTCAAACAATGGAAGGATGGTTATGGGCCCAAGGTTCCCCTACCCACCTCCAGTCTAATCAAATCTCATGGCCAGTCAAATATCTAGGTCATCATCTGGGTCCTCTTGGTCCAGGTCATCGTAAGCATCTGATTCATAGAAGATGCGGCTGGTAGCCTGGCCAAGACCACGGCATAGGAGAGCCTGCTGTCTGGGAGATGAGAAAATTGGTGCTGGTAAGGGTGGGTGACAGGTCCTTTTGAATACCCTGTACCTAGTGACTATGACTCCCTCTTTGTCTCCATGTTTTCTCTGTCCAAGTCCCTTTCTCTGACCTCCTGGTTTAGTTAGTACGGAAGCACCATTTGGTACTGGAATAGATACTCTTACACTGCTCTCCTAATAATACTCTAAGTTCTTATTCTTAGCAGCTTGAGGGCAAGGATCCTGCCAGTCTTGTTTCATCCACCCACACACTGGGCACAGAACAGGCATCTAAGCCCTTACTAACTTACCTTTGCCCTCCCCATCTAGTTTCCTGTCCTACAACTGTTGCCTGGAGATTGGGACATTTCCTGAGGGTCTGGTCTGGCTCAGCCTAGACCCAGATTGTTCTAGGGACAACTGTGGAGCTGAGGCCCAAGGCTGTAATGGAGAGAAGAGACAAAGGCTCTTTGCCGTTATTGGGTTATAGGTGGGTAAAGAACCACTCCCCAGACTTGGCTCTGGAGATGGACTTCAACCCCTATAAAGTCTGATAAGTTAATCAATAACCAGTTATTGCCCCACCTCTCAAGCCCAGATGCTAGGCTCAATTCAGGGACCCATAGGTACTCAGGGTACATAGGCCCCAACCTTACTTTTCAGAGCTGAACTGGAAGGGCAGGGTCAGGCTATCTTTGGCTTCCTTCTCTTTCTTGGACAGGTGAAGGTTGAAGGTCAAGTGAGCAGTGGGATCCATCTGTAGGTACAAAGGATGCTGCCACTGTGCCCCATTCCTGTAATCTCTGACCCCACCCCCAACCTGTGTTTTTATTCTCGCCAGACCCCAAACTCTATTCTCTTGTTCTGGCCCCAGTGCTCTTAGATACCAGGGGTGTAAGAGGATCTGGGTGGGGCTGGGACTTCAGGGGAGACACCTCTTGGAAAGCCAGGCTGAAGTCAGACAGGATGGAGAACCAATGAGTCTGGTGGAAAGAAAGGAGAATAGTAAAGTTTTTTTTTTCTGCCTTGCTGAAGAAACCAGAGAGATCTACACATCTACTACCTCTGGTCCTAATCAGCTATGTAAATGGCTGCTATCAGCTCTTGCTCTCCACTTCTCACCCCTCCTTCAAACCTCTCCACTCCGTATGGTCTTGTTCCTTCTCCCTCCTAGTAACCATTCCCAGTCTTTTCTCCTTTTCCATTTCTCAGAAAGCAGTACCTTTTGTTGGTTAGGCTCACAGGATCTGAGTTTCCCAGGTGTCAGAACAGGGATTAAAAAAAACTATTTCACAGGCCCTGGCTGGTGTGGTTCAGTGGATTGAGTGCCGGCCTGTGAACCAAAGGGCCAAAGGTTCGATTCCCAGTCAGGGCACATGCCTGGGTTGTAGGCCAGCTGCCCAGTAGGGGGTGCTCAAGAGGCAACCACACATTGCTCTCTCTTCCCCCTTCCCTAAAAATAAAATCTTTTAAAAGAAAAACAATCTCACAGGTTAGCTGCGAAGATTTAATGAGGGGAGATAATGAAATGATGAAAGCACAGAGAAGTGCTCCATCACATCAGCTTTGTTACTGCTCTTCCCCTGTGACCCCAATCTCTTCCTGTGCTTCTAACCTCATGTGTTGGACGCTGTTGGGGCCTCCTAAAGAGAATGTGAGCTGAGGCCTGGCTCCCGGTACCGCTCAGGGTCACCTCAGTCTGAGCAAAGGCACTCAACGTTCCCATGGGGCCTGGGCCATGAAGCTCTCCATGCAGCAGGCCCAGCACACGCACGTGTTCTACAGGGGAGCTGTCACCTGGAGAGGGACAAGACATATAGGTCAGAAAGGGCAGTAGGGAACATCATTCAGGGTTGAGACCTGGGATCAAATAGTGAAGAGGAAAAAAAGGAGAGGCAGGCCCCCATTCCATCACAGCTCTGCCATACTCCCAACTTACTTTACCCAGTTTCATGCCCTGCTCTGAGCCTCTTCCAGCTCTCACCTTTCATGTACTTTCTTATTCCAGTGTAAACCTGATTAAGGTACCACTCTGACTACAATCCACAGGCCTTCAGGATGAATTAACACTTTCATCATCTGGTCCCTGTTATCTCTTACATACTGAGTAACTTGTAGTTTTTGGAACTTGCCAAGATCCCAGTCAGTGCCTTTGATTCCTTCCCTTTTGGGTGGGGCAGCATTTGGAATGTCAGGCACTGCACTAAACACTTTAATGTAACATTTCAATCCTTCAAAGGTCAGTATTCATAGACTGAACCATGTGAAATTGCTCATATCTGACATCTGACCATATCTGAACTATAAAAGTGGCAACTCCACACTTTTGCAAAGGAAACCAAAGCAGAGAGATCAAATACCGTAATACAAAGCTAGGTATCTGACTCCAAAGCCCATGCTTGTTAGTACCCACAGTACACAGGGAGGGTCAAAGTAGGTTTATAGTTCCTATGGAAAGTAAGACAGTAAGTAAATAATACAAGAATAAACTCTTGTTTCATGCACTCACAATAGTAAACCTACTTTTTGCCCCACCCTCTACTTCAAGGCTAGTCCTAGTGTCACAGGACGGGCCAAATTTGCAGGGCTGATCTCTTGCTCCAAGACAGTTCCTTCCTTCAGATAGTCTGTGCATACTCCTTTATCATCACGGCTCTTATTAGGATATCTTGTAATTGCTTGCTTACTTGTCTGCATCCTTGATAAAACTTTGAGCTCCTGGAAAACAAGGACCTGACTATAGTCTTTATTTTCCCATTATCTAAAATTATATCTGATGCATTGTATGAAATTAATGTTTGTTGAATGAGTGAATAAAATGGAAGACTAAAAAAGAATTTGGAACCCTAGCAGGTAGCTCAGTTGATTGGAGTGTCATCCTGTACATCAAAAAGGTTGTGGGTTCAATCCCCAATTGGGGTGGAAGGCAGCTGTTGATGTTTCCCTCTCAGATCTCTCTCAAATTAAGAAACTTACCCTTAGGTGAGGATTTAAAAAAACAAACAAACAAACAAACTTGGAAACAAAAAATGTGATTTCTGGGTAGTATTACAGAGAAATCAAGAACTAGTATAAAGGTATGTTTTTTCTTAGGGTGGAAAGGGGCACATTCCTTGGCAGGGGAGATGTATAAGGGGAAGTAATGGAGGAGGATTCTCACCAGGGCAGGAGTCCTGATGGCTCAGAGCATGCAGGGTCTGGCAGAGTGTGGTGCAGGGAAGATGAAGCAGCAGCCAGCTAAGTGAATCAAGAGCAATGGTGACAGGACCAGGACCTGTCCTCTTGCACATGGCTCTCAAGACTCCTAGGGGTCCCCCAGGAAGGGATTCCTCAGTCTTTGACCAGTTGAGAGGGTCTCTGAAGAGGTCATGGTAAACTAGCCTGCAAGGGGAAAAAATAGAAGACAAAATAATACTGTCACCCCCAATCTTGAAATTCATTCTCTGATCTTTGTGGCTCAGTTTTCTCAATTTTCACTAATATCTTGAATACCAGTGAAAGATAATAACTGAGAAGTAGAATGTAGTTACTGAGTGCACAGACTTTGGCATTAGATAGCCCTGAGCTCTGAGCTTGAGTTTGCTAATTGCCCAAGGTTACCTGACGGATAAATTTCTTAATCTAAGACTCAGTTTATTCACTTTCTTCACAAAAAGGGATACAAACCTCTTGACATTTAGCACAGTGCTTAAGACATACTAAATACTTGATAAATATGTCAGCTGCCATCACTGTCAAATATATCCTGAGTGGTGCCTAAAGTGTATCATTCTCTGAATGGAAAAAGAGAAAGGAAAGAACATGAGAAATGGGTCCAGCCTGTAGAACAGCTTAGCAAAGGTCAAGAATTAAGTTATGTGGTACTACCTATATACAAAACAGCAATTCAGGAAAGGAGACTGGCATGGGCTAAAAATCCTGGGAAAGCTTCATGGTGGCAGAACTTGTTCCTACACACCTTTCTTTCTTCTGCTTCCTTTGTGGATGTCATCTGAACATACAGCATCAGCTCTCTCACAATGGTTGGTACAAAATTAGGGTTCAACAGATATAAACTGTTATAATCCACAGAGCTACTCTGATCAGGAAATAATCTTTCTTAACCAGGCAAAATAGGTGGATTCATGGACCTCTGATCTGGATGCTTTCCTTTACCCCACATCTGTAAGACCTGGAAGTCTACCTGTTAAAACCCTCTTACATTTGTCCTAAACTCTCCAACCCTTTTGCCACTCCCACAAGCCAGGCCTCTGTCACCTCCTACTATTATTTTCTAAGACTCATTAGAACAGGAATCATATCTGCCTCGTTCATGGCTTTATCTCCAATGCTTAGCACTGGTTCACAGTTGATGCTCAGTACATATCCAAGTGAACCTGGATTACTGCAACAGATTTCCCATATGGTCTCCCTATCTCCAGGCCCCTGTCAACCCTTCTCAACATTGTAGTCACTGAATCTTTCTAACAGGGATGATGGTATTACTTCCCTCCCAAATTTTCAAAATGACTTCCCATTACCTTTACAATAACATCTAAACTCTTTTTCAGACCTTTCATTACCAGGTTTATTTTTTTTAATATGATTTCAGTAAGCTCTTCCACCTTCATGAACAGGTATGCCTCCCCATACCTCCCTAATTCTGCGTATGCTGTTCCCTCTGCCTGTAGGACAAATTCCTCAGGAGGAACATCACTTGATTCTGAGTAACACAAAGGCAGAACATGTTTATTTTTCTTCTCCAGTACAGCTTCCAGTGTTACACTGTACTGTTGGTCTTTACCCTCTATTTCTCTCTCACTCTATAATCTCTACTTAGGATTCTCCAGATACTCACCACTCCTCATTCCTCTTACTAATTCTTGCTTCCTGAAAGGCCCATATCCATCTACTCAATAAATAAGTAGCTACCACTACATACCAGGTTCTTCGCTTGTTGCTGCAAGAGAAATTCCTTCGCAATGGAGATCGCACATCTAATTAATTCTTCCAATTTGTACTTACTGGCTGTTGATACTGGAGTCAAAACCTTCGCGAAACTCTTCCTCGCTTACTTCACAGCCCAGGATGTGGACCTGCTCTCCGCTGAGGCACATATGAGGCAGAATGTCAGAGTGGGGCCCTGGCTTCCGCACCGCGGAGGACCGGAAGATGCTGCGGGCTACTCACCACAGCGCAGATTTCTTGATTAGCGCCTTCAAAAGACTGCGGCCCTCCCATTCCACAGAGTCTGGGGAAGAGTGAGAAACGGATATACAACATGAAAACAGAGGTTTCCACCTTCACCAACCCGTCGCAACCGCGCCCCTAGCCAGTGACCCTTGGTCCTTCCTCTTCGCTTTCGCCCTTTAAGCCTGGCTCCAAGGCCCCAGGGCCTGTGACCCTCACCTCGAAGCAGGACCAAGCCGCCAAGAGCTAAAACTGACTCCAACATCTCCAAACTGGCTCCCGTACTTTCTCCGACGCCCTTTGATGGCGTCACGGCCTGCTGCCCCGCCCCTCCAGGGGAAAGAGGCGGGGCACTCATGATTCCTCCCACCAGTAAGACCTGGCATAGTCTGCAATGGGAGGTTAATAAGTTCACTGTTCCCAAGGCGGCTCACGCGGAGGGACTCCTCCTATGCCCTGGCGCGCAAACGTACGGACGTACGGAGGACGCCTCTCCACATTTTTACAAATGACTAGGGCGGGAAGAGCGGTTGGAGCTGTTGTAAATGGGAGACCGCTGCACGAGCCCATCAGTCCGCCCGAACTCGGGGTCAACTGACATCACTTTTTCCCATTCACCCCTTTAGAGGCGGGGCCTGCAATCGCTCCAGGTCCCGCCCCACCGCCACTTTCCGCGCCTGCGCGGTACTGCGGCCTTGTCCGGGGTACATTCTCCTTTCCTCATCCCCACCCCCATAGACCGAGTCCCGAACTTAGTCCCGGTGAAGCGAATACACGTCACCACCGGAAGTAGTGTCAGAGGGGAAGAGGAGGGGGTAAGAAAGGAGGAGGGAGGCCTTTGGGTGATAAAATGGCGCCTATCAGAGTGGGAAATCCAGCTGCAGAAACTGCAGCCCCACTTCGCAGCGGCTAAGGCATCCCTGACCTCGGGGAGGGGGAGGCCACTCCGGTTCAGCCATCCGCGCTTCTCGGCTCCCCCTCCCCCTCCTTCCCTGCTCCTTCGCTCAACCAGCACGTTCGCCGCCGTCGCCGCAGCCCTTCGCGCGCCGCGGCCCCCGCCCGCCCCTTTTCCGCGGGCAGCCCCCTAGCGCGCCTGCGCAGCGGGCCACCCTCCGCTTCCTCCTTCCCCTCCCCCTTCCTTCTCCCTAGCCCCCTCCCCCCATTACCCCCTCCCCCAACTCTCCATCCCCTTCCCTTCGGGTCTCGGAGGACCCCGTCCTATCCCGATCTGTCTCGGTCCGCAATCTCCGCGAAGCCGTCGGTGCCACTCCCTGCCCATGTGGGCCCCTGCGGGCTGCCCACGCTTGTCCCCCAGCTCCTGGTTCCGCTGGGCTTTCCCCTCGCCAGGGGTGGCTTTCTGAGCCGCCCGCTCCGTGCCCCTCTCTGCAGCCTCTCCTGCCATTCGGGGCCCCCGTTCCCCCTCCCGGCGGCGGGGGGCTGCCCCCGGGGGGCTGGCGGAGCTGGGCCGCGGGGGCCCCGGGGCCGGCGGTGCCGGGGTCATCGGGATGATGCGGACTCAATGTCTGCTGGGGCTGCGCACATTCGTGGCCTTCGCCGCCAAGCTGTGGAGCTTCTTCATTTACCTTTTGCGGAGGCAGATCCGCACGGTGAGCCTGGGTGGGCGCTGGTCTGGTAGGGACCTCTGTCAGCGGTGTTCACGGGTTTTCGGAAAGTGTCGGGCCTCTGTTTGGTCCTGGCGGCGGCTTCTCTCCTTAAATAATTAGGGCACCTTTAGCAAGGTATGGGGTGGGAAGGGGAGGAGGGAGACCCTTGTAGTAGAACAGAGATCAGGGATCTTAGGGACAAGATTTGGCAACTCTTGGGGGCTGGGATGGTGGGTGGGGCGCACTTAAGAAAGCTGGACTTGCTGCTGAAGAAACCGAGAGGCAGGGAACACCTGTTTGATGGCAGCAGATCTGTTGATGTGGACTTTGTGAAAGACCCTCCTGTTATTAGGAAACTCCGTGTGTATTTGGTCTTATAGCATGGGAGAGACAGGCTTATATGTCAAGAGTGGAGGTGGGTGGGAGGGCATATGTGACAACAAGAATGGGAACTTGGGAAAAGCCCTGGGTTTGAAGAAGAAACCCCTGAGGTTTGCATGAAGGGAACTCCTCCAAAAAGGCCCAGAAAACTTACTTCATAGTGTGAGTGTCTGGATTTATTGAGATCCTGGGGCTAAGATGCTTTTTTATTTTGGGCTTGTGGAATGGAGCACATTAAAGTTAGAGTGTTCTGTTCAGAAGACCATGTTTGTCAGTTGCAGGCTTGAATCCCAGGGCAAGGCACCCTTGTTTCTCCCTGAGACCCCTAGCATTGTGAGGGATACTATGGGCTGTGGAAACTGTGCGCGTATACAAGCATCTCTGGGTTCCCTCCCCTGTAGCATTTTTCCGAAGTCAGAGCTCCTTAGGCTAACATCATGTAATGAATGGGTTCTTGTGTTCTCATCATCACTAGGGAGAATTAAGTGAACTGGGGGTTCACTGGTCTGTACTCTTTGGCATACCTTAGTAAAACCTGGAAGAATAAAACCAGGTAGGGGCCATCTAGGTCAAGGAATTTCCAGAAAACCCTGGGTGGTATGCTAGTGGACTTACTGATTTTGGGGGGGATGAGCCTGGCCTTGCATTTAGTGTCTCCTTTACCATTCTCCTTCCACTTCCTCAGTTAGAGTGAGGATTGTTCTGGGTAGTCATGATTTTAAGCAGGGCTATTTCACTGAGACAAGAGTTAGGAACCAAGAAGAATTTGGGGTCAGAGATGCTGATATGCGTGTAGAGCTAGTGCCTGGGGTTTTCTTCACATGTTATCTGCCATCCCTCTTTGCCTGGACTTGCTTTAAGCAGCCTACCTTCTTCCTCTAACACATCAGTTTTTGTTCTGGGTGCAGGGAGCAGTGCTTCGGCCACCCGGAGGCTAGTTGCTTTCCTTTGTATGGCACTGACCCCACAGCCTTTTGTCTTGTCTTCCCTTCCAATCTGGTCTCTTCCCCCACCCCCTTTCTGGCAGTTGTTTGGAGCAGTCCCTACATGCCCAGCATGTGCAACCCGAGATAGCAGGGCAGGATACCCGAGCTATTGCAGTCCTCATCATGGCCCAGGGAGAAAAGAAGGGCAGATGCTTGGGATGAGGGGTGAGGGCTCTTTGGTTTGTAAGGGGAAGTCTAGTTTTTGTGAGGCTGAGGGCCTATGAATGAAGAGCATTTGTTTGTACCTTAGAAGAAAAGAGCAGAGGAGGGAATTGCCAGGCTTTGCATGGGGGAGATCTGAGTGTTAGAAATAGGAGTCTCTGGAGAAGGCTCAGAGAAATTGGAAGGCTGAGTTGGTGATGTCCTTGTCCCATCTTCACCTCTCACTCACAGCCCTTACTGCACTCTGGCCTTCTCCACACCCTATTAGTCAGCCTGGTGGGTGGGGCTTTCCAGTGTCCTCTGCCTTGCCCTAGGTACCAGGAAAAGGAGGTTGTTCAAAGGGCTGAGGTTCTTTGCAACTTGTGACTTGGCTGGTAGAGACAGAAATGGACAGGTGGCTGGTTAAAATAGGCCTGGTGGCCCCTAGCCAGAGGGACTTAGCTGACCTGACAACCCCTGGATTCTCTCATCCTCTATTCTGCCTAGGGATCCAAGGACCTCCCTTGACTCCTACTCTGTCCACTAAGGAATCTCAGGCTGATGGGAGTTGTCACAAAGAATCCTTGGGTTGGAGTTGGGGAGAGCTATGCATTTCTTTGTTCAGTGTAGCAAGATAATATCTTGGTTAAGAGAGTAGGTTCTTGCATTAGACTACAGGGTATAATCCTGGCTACACCATTTTATCGATTCTAATATTAACTGACCACCCCTGCTACAGTGTTATAGGAATACAGCCATGATGAGGACAAAAATCCATGCTTTCATTCTAATTGGGACAAACAACTAAATAAGATAATTCCTAGCTGTTTGGCCTTAGGCAAGGTATTTATCCGCTCCAAGCTTCAGTTTCTTTATTCTTAAAACAGATATTGTTATTACTATTGCTATTGTTGTTGTTTTGAGGAATAAATGACATAATCCTAAATCATCACTTCATGGTGTCCAACATATGGTAAATGTTAAACACGTGCTACCTGTTGTTACTGGGGAAGATTTCCTTGTCAAGGGTTCTAATCCTGTGTTGTTCTCAGGTGATTCAGTACCAAACTGTTCGATATGATATCCTTCCATTATCTCCTGTGTCCCGGAATCGGCTAGGTGAGTGTGCTGGCTGGGGAGATCCTTTAAGGTGAGGTAGGTTTCAAGGTCTGGACTGGAGGTTGGTTGGTATTATTCCTTCCTGTTATGGTTCAGGCCAGGTGAAGAGGAAGATTCTGGTGCTGGATCTGGATGAGACACTTATTCACTCCCATCATGATGGGGTTCTGAGGCCCACGGTACGACCTGGAACACCTCCTGACTTCATCCTCAAGGTGTGTGGGGGTGGGAAGTGGTGGAATCATTATATGTGTTATTCTCCTTGGACCTTTTCTAATCCCAGAATGTGTTATGCCCATCCCCATCCCCCGGTACCAGCGCCAGCCTGAAGAAGGGAAGCAAGCAGTGGGAAGGTGGGGGGTATCCTTCAGGTACTGGGGTACTGAGGACTTCCCCCAGCCCTTCCTTGTTCTTCTACAGGTGGTAATAGACAAACATCCTGTCCGGTTTTTTGTACATAAGAGGCCCCATGTGGATTTCTTCTTAGAAGTGGTGAGTTTGCAGAAGCCAAAGGAAGCTCTGTGATAAAGGAATGGTTTTAGGGTTCTGGGAATTTAGAAGATTTGGAGGAAGTAAGGGGTGAGGAGAAATGGGTAAGGGCAATTTTGGAGAAGGGAGGTTGTGGAATGGTTGAACAATGGCTTTTGGTAGTTTTGGTTCGTTTGCTTTGCTGGTATAACTATTCTTTCACAGGCTTCCTGTTCTTTTGTTCTTGCATCTCTGAATCTTAAGGGTGTATGGTGCCTAAGACGCTTGAGTTCGGAATTTTTGTGTCCTCAGAGACATTTGATAATTGCTAAGTGTCCTGAATGACAAGGCTAGAATTCTAGTGAAAGGGAACTGTATGTGTAAATGAGCCCTTACTGGTATGGCTCAGTGGGTTGGGTATCACTCCACAAAGTGAAAGGTCACTGGTTCGATTCCTGGTGAGGTCACATGCCTGGGTTGCGGGCATGTTTTTCACACATTGATGTTTCTCTCCCTTCCTCCCTTCTCTTCTCTCTAAAAAATAAATAAAATAAAATCTTTAAAAATAATAAAATCAATGAATGATCACCTTCTGTCACTTCCTTCTTCCCCTCTCTACTTCAGGTGAGCCAGTGGTATGAGCTGGTAGTGTTCACAGCAAGCATGGAGATTTATGGCTCTGCTGTGGCAGATAAACTGGACAATAGCAGAAGCATTCTCAAGAGAAGATACTACAGACAGGTAAGGGGCTAGAATCCAGGTCTAAGAGTGAAGCTCTGGAAGCACAAGTCACCAGGTCCTGGAATAGGACCTTCTGGGGACATGAGAGAGGCATAGTGCATGATCTCCTTTGTTGGAATTTGGCTGCCCATGGTGTAGTTAGGATTGGGGGAGCAATCACAGAGGATGAGTCTCCTTTTGATACCCAGCTCACCCTGCCTTCCAGCACTGCACTTTGGAATTGGGCAGCTACATCAAGGACCTCTCTGTGGTCCACAGTGACCTCTCCAGCATTGTGATCCTGGATAACTCCCCTGGGGCTTACAGGAGCCATCCAGGTATGGGGGAATGTGGTGAGTCTGGCAGGATGAGGAAATGGTTCTGAGGAGGTATCTTGAATGCATGGAGCCAGGATATCTTGCTTTACTGTAAGTCAGGATGGTATTGTTCCTATTTTAAGTGAGATGTTTCCCCCTCCCCCACATGTCCGTTTCATAAATCAGATTTGCTTCAGGTGAAATACAATGGCACTGTTTGACTAGAAGCCTCACGCTAGTATGAGAAATGGTGATTGAAATTTAATTTAATTTTGGAGTATAAGTCAGGAAGGTTTTTGCTTCGATTTTGACTTGGGTGGGTAGGTGGTGCTGAGAAACATATAGGGGTAGGCAAAAGTAGGTTTATAGTTCATATGAAAAAAGACATGCAGGTTATGACTATCACAATAGCTTTATTAAGTCAAAAGAATGCCACTCATAACTAAACCAGTTTTTGCCCACCCCTGTAATGATTCCTACTCCCAAATAAAAGAAAAAACACCATCCCTCTTGAATACTTTGTTTCCTCTCATGTACGTTTTTCACTCAATCTAGACAATGCCATCCCCATCAAGTCCTGGTTCAGTGACCCCAGTGACACCGCCCTTCTTAACCTGCTTCCCATGCTGGATGCCCTCAGGTAAGGGTAGCTAGACACTTAGATTTCAGGGGAAAGGAGGTGGTGGGGGAATCCTAAGAGGGAATAAAAATTTGTCCTGTTTTATTTATCTCTCTTCCCTTAAGCATTTAGCATTTGAACCCAGGTCTTATACTAAAGCTGATCACTTTTAGCGCTTGGCTTGGGATTTGGGCCAACTAAACCTCAGTCTCATCATGTGAAAATGGTGACTGCCAAGTCTCCAGTGAGGCTGCCTGACACTAGTGTGGGATATGAACTATAAGGACTCTACCAATGCAAGTTATTGTCATCCCAGGTTCACCGCTGATGTTCGCTCTGTGCTGAGCCGAAACCTTCACCAACATAGGCTCTGGTGACAGCTGCTCCCCCTCCACCTGAGTTGGGGTGGGGGGGAAGGGAGGGCGAGCCCTCGGGATGCCTGTCTGATGCTCTGTCCAATGGTGAGGACTGCCTGGGCAGGGTCTGCCCCTCCCGCCCCTCTGCCCTGGGAGCCCTGCACTCCATTTGGAGTCTGGATGGACACATGGGCCAGACTGAAGCAGCCTCTCTCTAACTTCGTGTTCGCACTCCCTGGAAACCCCAGACTGGGACATGAGCGGAGGACTAGGAGAGCTGAAACAGTGTCTGTGATGGAGAGAGAGGACTGGCCAGAGTGAGAGACAGACATTCAGTAATCTGGGAGGCTCAGAGAGAAGCCAAGTCAGCTTTGTTGTGATTTGATTTTTTAAAAAACTCTTGTACAAAACTGATCTAATTCTTCACTCCAAGGGCTGGGTTGTGGGTGGGAAGCTGGGATTTGGGCCACTGGATTTCACCCAAACTTGTACCCCCTTACTTTTCTCTATATTTTCCTTTCCTAGATTCCCTCAGACCTGTAACCAGCTTACTGTTTGTTTTTCCCCCCTCCTCTCTTTTAAAACATTCATTATAACTTTGAAACCAAAGCTGCCCCAGGTCCTTCTCTGGGGTTTTGGGAAATTAAGGGCAGAGGGGAGACACTGCTGTTGGTAGGGGGCCTAGGAGGTGGTGGCTTCTCAAGGATGGAGTAGTGAATGACCACAGTGAATGCTTTTGACAGGATGGGCGTGCTGGCTGGGAGGGGAAGGACAACTGTATGGCCTAAGGGAACTTGAGGTTCAGAGCCTTAGGACACAGATATATGAAAGGAAGAGAAACTTAGACGTCAGAAAAGGCATATAGCTGGAAAGAAGCCAGTCAAGGGTCTGAGTAGACAAGCTAAACGGGCTATTCCACCAGGCACCGAGTGCCCCCAAACCTTACTCTTCCCGGGTTGCTAGCCTCCAGCTCCCACTTCAGCAGCTGCGGGCTCCACCTCTCAGAGCCCTCCTCCCAGAAGCCGGCTCTACTTCCTAGCAGCCGCCACGTGATGCTCCGCCCTTCTTTCAGATCACATGATGGTCCACAAGCCCTGAAAGTGTTCCTCCGCATCGATGTAGTCCCCACCTTTCGGACCTACCCGCAAGTCCCTATTGGTCCACTCTCTTGAAACCTAGGCTTTTTGTGCGTCTCTCCAAACGTATTTAGTTTCTGCCTTTTATTTCCGATCTACCTTCTCCACTTGGGTACTACTTTGTTTTGGTGTCAACGGCCGGCCGTTTTGAGCATATCTACATGTTTCGTGAATAGCTTCCCTTGTAATTATCTTAGCTTTTCTTCTACCTTATGTACAAAAAGAAATTTTGGAGAGCCGAATCTCAAATTATGATTACTATTCCTAGCTGCTTTTTATCTCCACCTTTGTGGGGGAAGGTTGGGAAATGGGTTTTCGGTTATTTTCCACGGTAGAAACACCAACTACCTTTGCTACGTCGCTGGCTTGGCCCACAAATAGATTCCAAAGTGATTACGCTGGCGGGGGCGGGGCCGCGGGGTGTCAGTAGGTGGTGCTAAGTTAGCAGCGTTGGGGCTGCTGCGCTGTTGGTGTAACTAGCAAGCAAGACGGCCCTTGATGGGCGGGGGCGGGGTTGGAGAATAGGGAAGTGGCGCAAGTCCTGAGATCCCTCCGCTGAATCCGCCTGCGCCGTCGCCACCGTCGTCGCTGCCACCGCCCCCTGTCCCGGGCCCCCCCCCCCTGGGTTCCCTCAGCCCAGTCCGGTCCAGCCCAGTTCCCGGGAGGATGAAGTTCGTGTATAAAGAGGAGCATCCGTTCGAGAAGCGCCGCTCTGAGGGCGAGAAGATCCGAAAGAAATATCCGGACCGGGTCCCGGTGAGGACGGTAGCCAGGGCCGAGGGTGCGGGGCGCTGGCACTGACGCCACAGCCTGGGCTTGTGTTTGGAGCGGGTAGCGCAGGCATCAGGCTGTCGGCCGTGGTGGGGTTGGGAGCGATTCTGAAACTGTTGTCTTTGGAACTGGAGGTGGAAGGAGGGATAGTGGTGGTAGCTGGGGGTGAGGGGGTGTAGATGGGAGAGATAGGCCTTGGGATTCAAGTCGCAGGCTGTAGGGAGTTTGACAGTCTGAATGTCACATGGTCATTCCTCCCAGCTGGCTAGGTTTTTGAGATTGACGCTGTAGTCGGCCCATACAAGTCATTCCTATCTGATTAAGATAGTTGTTTATTATGATGCCCCCTATTCAGGGACCTGGAGGTTTAAGTGAGTCGAGTCAGTGGGCTCCGGCTGTCTACTCAGGGCTGCACAGCATGTTCAGAGACAAAGAGAAATGAGTCTGGAGTAGGTTTGGGTGCTAGATATGTTGTTGCTTAAATTCCTGACAGGTGGGATTAGATATTACAGCTGTGGGGCTGTAATATCTAATGTTTTCTAATTTTTTATCTCTCTTTTATCAGGTGATAGTAGAAAAGGCTCCCAAAGCTCGGATAGGAGACCTGGACAAAAAGAAATACCTGGTGCCTTCTGATCTCACAGGTGGGGACCTGACCCCAATATCCAGGTTTGCTACCTGTGGGAGGAGGCTCCACATAGCAGCTATTCTTTTGAGGGCGTTTGTGATATTTGTGACTTTATCAGACTTTGTATTTTTGGCAGTCGGTCAGTTCTATTTCTTGATCCGGAAGCGAATTCATCTCCGAGCTGAGGATGCCTTGTTTTTCTTTGTCAACAATGTCATTCCACCCACCAGTGCCACGATGGGTCAATTATACCAGGTATGGTGCCTGGGAAGTAGTGGAAACTTTGGAGAGGGAGTTGGAAGAGCTTGAGTGGAATAAAGTTTTAGGTCAGCAGTTCTTGGGCCAGCTGGCTTGCTTAGCTATCAAATTTTTCTTTGGTCTTAAAGTTTCTGAGTAGTTTTGGGTTGGGGGTTTGGACAGGGTGGTGGGAGACAGAATGGAGAATAGTAAGCTGGAGTAACTGTTCTTATATATATGGATTCTCCTCATTGCTAGTCTCCTCATTCCAAGACAGCAGAGCACAATTGGAGGTCTTTTTTATTTTTGCCCAGGGCTGTTCCTATTGATAATCCTGTTAGGCTGCCAGGTCCTGTAACATATTTTTTATTTTTACCAGGGCTCTGGTTTTGGGGGTTTTCAAAACACGGTTTTTGAAAAATATATTTGGGCAGTGGATGGATCAAGTAACTAATGGCCAGATGCCTGAGTACCAATATTTTCTGCTTTCACCCCAGGAACACCATGAAGAAGACTTCTTTCTATACATTGCCTACAGTGATGAAAGTGTCTATGGCCTGTGAAGCTGCTGCACCTGTGGTGGGGGGTCCCATTCTACAAAGAGAGAGGTGGCCCCCCCTTCCTTGACCTCCTCTCTTCAGGACCTGCACTTCCTAATGTTTGAGGCTCTTCTCCAGAACCTCTTAGCAAGAGGGTCAATGGGGGGGATCACTTCTAGTACCTCTCTTTTCTCCTTCCTTCCTCTTTCTTTACCACCTTTTCCTTTTTTGCTTTAGACTTGATTGTCCATCTCTGTCACATCAAGAGATTGTTTTGGTTTCTGTTCCCTTTCTGACTGCCAAGGGGCTCAGAACCCCAGCAGTCTTTCCTTTCACTACCTTTTTTTGGGGGTAGATGGAAGGGACTGAAATTGTCTGGGAAGGTAGGAGGCACATCAATAAAGAGGAAACCACCAAGTTGAACTGGATTTTGCTTTGTGTTGATACTCTCCCCCTTCTGGTTTTCAGTGGTCTGTGGGGAGAAATGAGGTTGGGGTGTAGTGATATATTTTGGTTTATTCTCTTGATGAGGGGCTTTTCCTTGTGCACAAAAAAGGGTGCTTTTGTTGTGATGGATGGGCTACTCCAAGTATTGTTTCTTGAAACTAAAGTTGTACATACATGAGTTTTGGGTCGTGATGTAAAGAGTAATTTTTTTTACTGTGGGTTCCTTTGGAGAAAGTTTGAAACTACCTGCTTTAGATAAATACATCCCAATTCATTGTAACCTTTTGCATGAAGGAAGAGATTTTCCTGTGTGGAGGACGATAAAAGTTCTTAATCCACAGTTGCGTGTCACTTGGCCACACTTTGGGCGGGCATGTAGCAGTGGAATCCAAGGGAGGGAGACAACTAGGAGGAGGGAATCCACCATCACCAGGAAAACTTCATCTCCCAGCAACCACTTCCCTGTCTGGCCGGAAGTGGGTCGGTCCCCTTGGGAGGGGAGGGAGGGGGAGAGAAGCTGCAGAATGAGACAGTATGGTGGCCGAGAGTTCTAATCTCTCCTTCCCCATCCTTCTTAGTCCCGCCCAGCCTACATTTCCCAGGAGCCTGCGCGTGCTCTTCCGCTCTGCCCTCTGCTCCCAACTCCCCGCCACTCCCCGGGGGGTTTAGTGCGCCTGCGCTAATCCGTGGCTTGCTGGGAATTGTAGTTCCCAAGGCTTATGCTGTAGCCTTCCTGCTGCCCCCAGACGGACTACAAGCCCCTTGATGCATTGCGCGTCGGCGCCCGCGAAGGGAGGAGAGGGAGGGAGGGAGGGAGAGGAGGAGGGAGCAGGCGGCCGGCGGCGCGGGGGGAGGGGGCTCGGTCCGGGAGTGCGGGAGGCAGTGGTAGAGGGAGGTGGCGGCAGTGGCTAGCGGACTCGAGTCACAACCGGGTGAAGGCAGACATCTCTGCGTAGGGAGGCAGCAGGAACACCGAGCACCGGAGGCGGCCCCGGGATCCCCGGCTCAGGGGAGGGGGGCGCCGGACCGGGAGGAGGGGAGGGGGCGATGCTGGAAGCCATGGCGGAGCCCAGTCCCGAAGGTGAGCGAGCTCTTGACCGGCACCGAGCGCTGAGCTGGAGGGGGGCGGTCAAGGAATCAATTGGCAAACTTGGAGGTCGGTGCCCGGAGCCCAGCGAGGGAGCGTGGGGAGGGGTTCGGGGGCCTGCCCCTGGAGGTAGGAGAGCGACGACGAGTTGAGAGACCTTGGAGAAAGAGGAGTGGGAGACTGAGCTGGGGATAGTTGGAGATCAGATGCTGGGGGGGGGGCGCGGGCAGAGGTGGGGACTGGGAGCTGGAAATCGGAGCTTCGGGGGTTAGGGGCCGAAAGGGCCTCCGGCGGGCTGGGGCCCTGAAGCTGAGTAGGTGGGGAAACCTGGGGGCCGGAGAGTTGTTGAGGAAGGAGGCGGTAGAAGAGGACTGAGAGAGGAGCCCGGTAGTTCGTCTAGGTGGGGGAGTTTGTGGCGGTGGTGCCGGAGCTTCGGGTAGTTGCCGCTGGAGATGGCCCGGTGATTGTTGGAGGAGTGGGAAGATAGTTGTGGGGAGAGGAGGGAGTCTGGGTATTGTCTGCGGTAAGGGACCTGTACCGGGTGTTAGTTATGGGGGGAGAGAGCCGGCCGGGAAGCGAGGAGAGCTGGGTAGTTTTGGGGCGGTGGGGCGGGGTGGGGGATTAAGATCCGCGGGTTGAGAGGTGGAGTGGGGGAGTTGGTCCGAGAGGGTTAAAGCTTGGGAGTTGCGGAGGGTGAGGGGGCAGCGGCAGCAGCAGGGGGGATTGCTGTGGAGGGGGAGAGTAGCTGGGTAGGGGGCTGGAGTTTAAGGGGCCCGTAGCCTAATGACTTGGTGGTGAGTACGGGGACGTGGGTGGGGGTGACTTGGTGGTGAGTACGGGGACGAGGGCGGGGGGGGGGGGCGGAGAGAGCTCCGAACTGGGTCCGGGGGCCCGGCGAGGAGCCTGAGAAGCTCGAGGCGGGGAGGGGCCAAAGCCCCGGATGGGGGCGGAGGGACAGTGAAATTGTGGGGACTGTACTATGTGGGGGCAGGTGGGGCCGCGTCCGGGTTAGAGCTCTCAGGTTTGTCCCGGACGCAAAGTGGCGTTGGATGTGTGAGCCTGTGTGTGTTTAAGG
Organism: Anoura caudifer; assembly: GCA_004027475.1. NCBI lineage: Eukaryota > Metazoa > Chordata > Mammalia > Chiroptera > Phyllostomidae > Anoura > Anoura caudifer. The sequence goes on from PVKU01007907.1 coordinate 55,053, forward strand.
TGGGGGTGAGGGGCGCGCCGAGCCGCGTGCTCGAGAAGAAGGGGCCGGAGGGCGGGGAACGGTTCAGCGTGGTCATCCTGGACCCGGGGGGCTCGCGGGCAGTGAGTGCGGTCTTGGAGGGACCAGGGCGGTAGAGTGCGGCTCGGCAGGAACTCGGGGTACTGGGCGTCTATGAAGGATAGGGGCAAGCGACAGCCCGGTCCCAGGAGCGGTATGGCGGGGTGGGGCGCTGAGAGATCCGAGTAGACGAGTCTAGAGAAGCCGTGGGGGGGGGGGGGGGGGGGGGGGGGGGGGGGGGGGGGGGGGGGGGGGGGGGGGGGGGGGGGGGGGGGGGGGGGGGGGCGGGGCGCCAGGCTTTCGGTGGGGGGAAGGGGAGCGTTATATCGAGGCACAAGCGGGCGCCGCGCCTAGGCTCCGCCCCTCGCGGGTTGGAGGGGGGAGCTGGGGCGGGCCCAGTGCCGCAGGGGCTTGGTGGCCAAGCTGAGGGACCTGGGAGAGCAGGGGGTTTACTTGGGATCTCCAAGGTTTAGAGGTGGGGTTTTTACCCAGACTCTTTCCTAGTGCCTTGACTCAGCTTTTATTGCTTTCACAGATCCACCTCCGACCCTTAAGCCAGAGACTCAGGTGAGGTTCTTCTTACCTTTGCAGCCTAGTATTATTGTCAAACCCTCTTCTCCCCAGCCTCTGGCTCTCCCTCCTACCTTTCCAGGTTTCTTATTCCTGGGACTGTGCCTTTGGAAATGACCCCCTTAAACTCCATGTGATAAAAGTGTCCTTCTTTTCAGCCACCAGAGAAACGGCGGAGAACAATTGAGGATTTCAACAAATTCTGCAGTTTTGTATTGGCCTATGCAGGTTACATCCCCCCTAGCAAAGAGGTAGGAACAGGAGGTCAATTGACTTGAGGGCGGTTGCCTAGGACTATAGAGGGTCCATTGAGCAAATGGAACTGTACTTATTTATAGAAGCGTACCAAAAATTACATGTAAGACTGGGGTAATTAGAAACTCTAGTAGGAACACCAATATTTGGGGTGGGTGTGGGATTAATAGAGATAGATGGCTTGAGCAGCAGTGAATCATTTTGAGCAGCTGTTAATGGAAGGTGCTTTGGATAAATAATAGGAAGCTAGAAGAGATAGCCAATAAGGCTGTGGAACATGGGTGTCAAACTGATTTTATCCGGAGGCCACATCAGCTTCACAGTTGCCTTCAGAGGGCTGAATATAATTTTATACACTGTATAAATGTAACTACTCCTTAACAGTTAAACTAGAGCTCTATGCTGCTGCAGATAGAAACAAGGTGCCCAGCTAATAAAACAAGGTGGCAGGCCTTATGTTCGCCACCGGTGCTGTAGAGAAACAGCTTTTGTTAGGGAGATACAGTGTTGCAAAGGTAGTGGGAATTGGGGAGATGGCTAGAACTTAAAGGCAGAAGTAACATGGGAGGTGCTTAAAAGGAGATGCTAGTAGGAGTTGGGGTGGGATAAATTTTTAAGATTTTTATTTATTTTTAGAGAGGGGGAGGGAGAGGGAAACATCAATACGCCCCATATTGGGGATCTGGCCGTGACCCAGGCATGTGTCCTGACAGAATCGAACCAGTGACCCTTTGGTTCACAGGCCAGCACTCAATCCACTGAGCCACACCAGCCAAGGAGTCTCTAGTTTTTAAGCTGGGTTTTTAGAGGAACTGAGTGAAATGATGCTAGGCTCCCTTCTGACCCTGGTCTTGTCCCCCTTTTAAGGAAAGTGACTGGCCAGCCTCTGGCTCCAGTTCTCCATTGCGAGGTGAGAGTGCAGCAGACAGTGATGGCTGGGACTCAGCCCCCTCAGATCTCCGAACTATCCAGACCTTTGTTAAGAAAGCAAAGTCATCCAAGAGACGGGCCGCTCAAGCAGGTCCCACCCAGGCAGGACCCCCAAGGTCCACTTTCTCTCGTCTGCAAGCCCCTGACAGTGCTACCCTGCTTGAGAAGATGAAGCTCAAGGACTCTCTCTTTGATCTAGATGGGCCCAAAATGGCATCTCCACTGTCCCCCTCATCCCTCACACATGCCTCCCGGCCCCCAGCTGCTCTCACTCCAGTGCCCCTTTCCCAGGGCGATCTTTCCCAGCCTCCTCGAAAGAAGGACCGAAAGAACCGAAAATTGGGGCCAGGAACAGGGGCTGGCTTTGGGGTGCTTCGGAGGCCTCGTCCAACCCCTGGGGATGGGGAAAAGAGGTCTCGAATCAAGAAGAGCAAGAAGCGAAAGTTGAAAAAGGCAGAACGGGGGGATAGACTCCCACCTCCTGGGCCTCCCCGGGCACCTCCCAGTGATACAGACTCTGAAGAGGAGGAGGAGGAGGAGGAGGAAGAGGAGGAGGAGATGGTATCAATGGTAGGGGGTGATGTCACAGCCCCTGTGCTGTCAGCACCCCCTGAGGCTCCTAGGCCCTCTGCTACAGTGCACCCTGAAGGAGCTCCTCCCACTGATAGTGAAAGCAAGGAGGTGGGCAGCACTGAAACAAGCCAAGATGGAGATGCCAGCTCCAGTGAAGGCGAGATGCGGGTCATGGATGAGGACATCATGGTAGAATCAGGTGAGAAGTTTGGGGCTTCCGGAGGACAGCCGGGATTATGGGTATGGAGCTGTTGTGGATGCAACAGCTCAGACACAACACCAAACCAATTTTTTCCCCAGGTGATGACTCATGGGACCTGATCACGTGTTACTGCCGAAAGCCCTTTGCCGGGAGGCCAATGATTGAGTGTAGCCTCTGTGGAACATGGATCCACCTCTCCTGTGCTAAGATTAAGAAGACGAATGTCCCTGATTTCTTTTACTGCCAGAAGTGCAAGGAACTGCGGCCAGAGGCCCGACGGTTAGGGGGGCCTCCCAAATCTGGAGAGCCCTGACATCACTGTCTAAGCTGGACCTTCCAAATGACAACATGACTTGGGAACTGAGCCTCAGGGTCCTCAGCCTATCCCCTGAAGCTTGGATATTGTCCCACTTCAAGGCAGGAATTCCCAAGGGAGACTGGTTTGGAAATGAGTTCCTACTCTACTCTTCCTTCCCACCTTGTGGATTTGAACTGGGACCCATTACAGTTGGGGGTGGGAGGCTGTCTGGGTTTCTAGACGCTTAATCTCTGTCCCTGGGATCTGCCACCTCTCATTTTCTGTGCCAGGTTTGGAACTGGGATGGAATGGGACAGTTGTCTATAAAACGCTAGTGTAAATATAGCACTTCCCTCCCTCATCTTTTCTCGCTCCCCATTTATTCTACACTGGTTTTATTTTTAATTTTGGACTTCCCCTTTTGGGCATGGGTGCTTAGAGGTGGAGTACCAACCAGAGAGGCTGGCAGAGGGAAGAAGGGAAGCAGGTGACCGTTCTCACTCACCTCTTGTTTTTAATGATATTGGGCAGCTGTTTGTGCAGACAGCCTGCGTGTTGTAAATAAAGCAGAGTGGGCTCTTTTGTGTTAATAGCCCTCACTGACTATCCTGCTTGGGAGGGAGGCTTTAGAAAAGCTGCGGAAGATGGCTGGAGGTGGTCCTGAAACCCACCTGTTTAAATTTTAAGGTGAATATGGGCTCTACGTCTTGCCCAGCAGAGGGCTTCGCACCATTTAACTCCCAGTTTAGGACCCCACAGCTCCAGCCTCGCTACATGCTTGCCTGCTCCCGGGGGAATCAGAGTTGGTTGGAGCTTCCCGCCTAAGGGGCTAACAGGGTATCGGTTGCCTGCCTCCTGAGGGCAGAAGCCCAGTTGGCTAGGGTACTCAGAGAATGCAGGCTGGAGGTGGGGGATGCATTTTGGGGGTGGAGCCCTCCAGGGTTGGGGGACCGTTGCTGAAGATAGTCACGTGGTGGGGATGGGCTGAGTCACGTGGTGTGGGTGGGCCTGGCCGGAGTCACATGACATGGAGAGGTGGGCGGGGCGCTGAAGGGTGCTCGAGGTGGCTCAGGCTGCGGCTCTGGGTCCTGCCCCACAGCCCCTCACTCTGCGGGCTACCCGCCTGCTTCCCTTTTACATTTCTCTTGTACTGGGGCGGTGCAGTCCGCGCTCGCACGTCAGTTTGCGGGTGTGCGCAGGCGCGGTAGGGGCGGTTAGCCCAGTTGGGTGGGCGGTGGAGCCGGAGAGCGCGCGGGCGAGACCATGGCGGGCAGCAGCGCGGGGGGCGGTAGTGTCGGGGAGACGAAGGTGATTTACCATCTGGATGAAGAAGAGACTCCCTACTTAGTGAAGATCCCAGTCCCCGCCGAGCGCATTACTCTCGGCGATTTCAAGAGCGTCCTGCAGCGGCCCGCGGGCGCTAAGTACTTTTTCAAGTCTATGGATCAGGATTTCGGGTGAGCGCGAGGCCTAGGCTGGGACAGATGGGGGCTGTGATGGAATTCATTGGGCAATTTTGAGAGGCACAGGTTTAGTCTGGGCCATACTGGGATTTTTCCGAGGTGTGGAGCAGATTGTGGGCTCTTTTTGTTGTTGTTGATGTTGTTGTTTTTTAGTAAACTGTACTATGTTGAGGTAGCGTGGATATCCCAGGGCAGACAAGGTTATGCTTGGACAGACTGAGGCCCAAGGAGCTGTAGGAGGAAGACTGGGCTATACCAAACCATAAACCAGATTAGAGAAGATCAGGCTGTACTGGAATAGAGTGGGGCACGCTGGTTTATTTTGGGATGTTCTGGTCTATGCCAAGGTAGATCGATCTATCCTCTACTAGTGTAGTTCATTCTGAGCAGCCCTGTAGCACACAGGGTTATTGTGTGATACTCAATGTAGATTGGGCTATACAACTTGAGACATTCTGTCCCATACTAGGGCAGCCAGAATTATTTTTGGACATTGTAATCTGTACCAATGCAGAGTGCTGTTTTTTGGTGTTATAGGCTGTTGTAGGGTAGATTGGGCTATTCTGGAGAAACCTGGGCCATTCTGGTCTCTACTGGGTTGAATTAGTTGATCTTTGTATTGGGGCCTAATTTTTACTGGGACACTGAGTACTAGGCAGACAGGGCTTTAAGTGTCTACGCTAATACAGACAGCTGTATGGGGATATTCTAATCTATATTGGTGCAGACAGCTGCATGTGTGGACATTCTAGGCTGTACTAGAATAGATTGGGCTATCCTGGGGTAATTTGGGACATTCTGGGCTAAAATGGAACTTTAAATAATGCAGAGTAAGCGCTTTTGTGTTGACAGTTTTTGGTACTGAACCCTCTGGGTCCTCAATCTCAGCTCTTGAAGGCAGGCTGAAATAGGCTGGGATAGCTTGGTTCTAGGAGAGCCGAATGGACTGGGCTCTATCTAGAAAGATTGTTGGCCACTGGGAAAGTGGTACTGTCTTGGGAGTTACCTTAGACTTAAATCAAGATTCTATTTGTCAGCAGTGTAATTGGGCAACCTTTAAAACTTTTTTCCCTTCATCTCATCTGTGAAATAGAAATAGAGTGAAATGCTTAGTATAGGTACAGTTCCATGGCACACAATAAAGTCTTGGTCAGTGGTAGTTACAATATTGAGTCTGACTAGTCTATAATCTAGGGTATGGTAATACAGACTGGAATAATTTGGCAAGCTAGGCCATGCTGAGACAGATTGGTATTATCTGTAAAGAATTAGTATTATTGTAAAGAATATACATTACACAGGCAGATGGGTAGTGGCTGGGCTGTGTTTGTAACATTGAAAGTAAATGGGATTAAGTTGGCATATATCCAGGCTTCTAGAACCATATTAGGCTACAGGGTGAATCAATTGACAGGATGTCATAATTTGAGGGTGAGGGTGTGTGTGTGTGAGAGAGGGAGAGGGAAGGAGGGAGAGATTGATTCTATTCAGGGCAGAGAACCTCATTGTTCATGTGTATTCCTTTAATCAACAAGTATTTGTTGATGTTTACAAAGTGTCAGGTCCTTTGTTGTGTGGCCAGGACATGGTGTTGAACATTAACGATTTCATATGGTGATTGAGAAGAAGGGGTAAATCCAGTCCATTGCAAGGAACCCATGGGAGAGGTAACCCCCAGTGCTGGGCATTGGAGTCTGTCAGGTGGAACAGATTGCCCAGTGCAGAGTTTTGTGCCAGGTGAGGCAAACAGGAATGGGAAGCTGAGCCTCATCTCTCCTTGGGAGCTCTCAACCTAGTGACGAAGTCCCATTCTTTGGTCTAATGGATATTTTTACTTAGGCAAAGACGGTGCATTTGGGTAGCTCTCTGGAAGTAAGAGAAAACTAAGGAAAGCATAAGAGTAGAATCTTAGATGAGGACCAAAGATGTTTTTTTGGGAAGGTATGTGAGGAATTGTGTAGAGGTGGGGGGAGGCTGCCAGCAAGGCTGCTAAGGTTAAATAGATACTTCGGGCAACTGGAATAACCTTAGGGAATGCCCTTTGAAATTTGGCCAAGAGATTTGAATCAGGCTCAAGATCTTTAGAGCAGCATTGAGAGAAGGAGGAATAAGGAAAGGGAACTGAGTTTGGAGATATTTTAGGTGTAAGAGTGAAGTGTTTTGATGTGACAGAAGAGGACTTGGACAGGGTGGGAGAAAGTCAACATCCTTGAGCTGGATGAAGATCGGGAGAGCCCTTTTGGCTCTCTGAACAGCACCGTGGGTGTTCAGCAAGATCAAGCACCTTATGAAAGGTGGCACAAAGGAAGCCCCCCAAAAAAGTGGTTGATCCATTTTCCAAAAAAGATTGGTATGAGATGAAAGCTCCAGTTGTGTTCAATATAAGAAATACTGGAAAAACTCTAGTTAAGAGAACTCTAGGAACCAAAATCACATGTCTCAAGGGTTGTGTTTTTGAAGTGAGCCTAGATAATTGCAGAATAATGAAGTTGCATCTAGAAAATTCAGGCTAATTACTGAGGACATTTGGGGTTAAAAACTGCCCGACTGATTTCCATGGCTCTTACCTGTGACAAAATGTGCTTCATGGTCAAAAAGTAGAAGATCACAGTTGAAGCTCATGTTGATGTCAAGACTACCGATGGTTATTTGCTTTGTCTATTCTGGGTTGGTTTTACTAAAAAATGCAGCTATCAGATTTGGAAGACCTCTTAGGCTCAGCATCCACAGGTCTGCCAGATCTGAAAGGAGATGATGGAAATCATGACTCGAGAGGTGCAGACAAATGACCTGAAAGAAGTGGTCAATAAATTGATTCCAAATAGTACTGGGAAAGGCTTGCCAGTCTATCTGCTCTGTGATATCTTTGTTAGAAAAGTCAAAATGCTGAAGGAGTCCTGGTTTTATTTGTGAAAACTTCATGGTGAACGTAGCAGTTCTGGAAAGCTACTGAGGATGACACAGGTGCTAGAGTTGAGTGAGCTGATGAATATGAGCCCCCAGTCCAAGATCTGTTTAAAATTCAGACTTTTAATGGCAACAAATTGAAATCCTATTTGTGATTTAAAAAAAAAGAAAAGAGAAAAAGGAAGATTGGGAGAAACCTTGGGGCCAGGAGTGGTGGGAGCTCATCCAGGCTCACTGACATTCATCCTGTCTCTCTGCAGGGTGGTGAAAGAAGAAATTTCAGATGACAATGCCCGCCTTCCCTGTTTCAATGGAAGGGTAGTCTCCTGGGTAAGGGGCCCAGCTATGTGGGCTCAGTCCCTCCGGTGTTACCAAGCTCCTCCAAGCCTTACTTTGGCCTTGTAAGCCAGTCCCTGATTAATTGTTGGAGGTCCTAGCTCTTTGCTTCCCTACATGTTTGGAGAGCCAGTTGGAGCCCCTCAGCCTTCTCCTTCTGGAGCCTCTAATGCTTGCTGCTGCTTTTTTTGTGCTTTTCTTCGGGCTCTTAGATCCTGTCTCCTCCTTTTCTAATTCTTTCTTTCCCTTTCTTCCTTGTCATATGCGTCACTTCCTGGTAGAGTTTTTTTTTTGTTTTTTTTGTTTTTTTTAAATCACTTGCACCCTTCCAGCTTGTGTCATCAGATAACCCTCAACCTGAGATAGCTCCCCCAGCCCAGGAGCCTCGGACAGAATTGGCACCTCCAACTCCACCATTACCTCCTTTGCCACCGGAGAGGACCAGTGGCATTGGGGACTCCAGGCCTCCATCCTTTCAGTGAGTCCTTGGGATTCTTGAGTCCAAGGGTGGGAAGTGAGGAGGGAACCCAAACTTCTTGGGAGGGGAAGCCAAGGATTTGGAGCTCTGTCCCACTGACTTGGGTTGGCACCATCTCTGCCCACCCAGCCCTAATGTGTCCAGCAGCCGGGAAAATCTGGAGCCTGAGACTGAAACAGAGTCAGTAGTGTCTCTGAGGCGGGAGCGGCCTCGCAGGAGAGACAGCAGTGAGCATGGCGGTGAGGGGGGTTGGGCCCTGGGGCTGGGTAGACTGAAATTGGAAAGGGGTTGAGTCAGACCCAAGACTTGATGAGGGTAAGGAATGTAAGGCCTGGTTCCTGAAGTTGCTATTCATCATACCCAGCTGGCAGCCACAGGCCCAGTGGCCCCTCAAGGTTGGAGCGCCACCTGGCTGGGTACGAGAGTTCCTCAACCCTCATGACCAGTGAACTAGAGAGCACCAGCCTGGGGGACTCCGATGAGGATGACACCATGAGCAGGTATGGCTCCATGGATCTCTCCCCTGGGCATCAGACTCTTCTCTTCCCTCCTTCAGCCAATCCTCTCATTTTCTCTTGGCCTCTGACAGCCTCCACCTACAAGTGCTCCCTTCCCAACCTCCTGACAGGTTCAGCGGCTCCACAGAACAAAGCAGTGCCTCTCGCCTCCTCAAGCGCCACCGGCGGCGAAGGAAACAGCGGCCACCTCGCCTGGAGAGGGTGAGAGGGTCTTGTGGGACAACTGGATCTTGGGGATGTTGGGGGCTTGGGTCTTGGTTCAGTGAGCACAAGGGCACAGAAAATCCCACACTTGGCCCTGGATTGTTGAAAGCAATCTAGCTCCTTCCACTTTCCCACCACAGACCTCATCCTTCAGCAGCGTTACGGATTCCACCATGTCTCTCAACATCATCACAGTCACACTCAACATGGGTATGGAGAGAGCTGGGGACTAGGGGGTTAGGGGACCTGGTCTCCAGGGGCTTGGGGTCATGTGGCTTGGGCTTCCCCTTGTCACATGGACTTCTTCCACAGAGAAGTACAACTTCCTGGGCATCTCCATTGTGGGCCAAAGCAATGAGCGGGGAGACGGGGGCATCTACATCGGCTCCATTATGAAGGGTGGGGCCGTGGCAGCTGACGGGCGCATCGAGCCAGGGGACATGCTTTTGCAGGTGTGCTGGGGCAGGGCACTTGGGCAGGGGCTCTCAGCCTCTCCCACCCTGCCTCTGACCCACTTTCCCTCACTTCCAGGTGAATGACATGAACTTTGAGAACATGAGCAATGATGATGCGGTGCGGGTGCTGAGAGACATTGTGCATAAGCCGGGGTGAGCCTCTGAACTGGTCTCAGGTCCTCAGTCCTCTTGGCTTTGCCTTTTCACTTTTTTGTCGTATAATTTTAAAAAGTAGTGCAATAACACTCATCTGAAAAGTACATGAAACAAAAAAAAGTATAATGTAATGAGTAATTCTAGAGTGAATGAGTATGCCTGTCACCATTGCCTAGATCATGAAATAGAAGATTGCTGACACCCTAGAAGTTGCCCTCAGTGTCCCTTCTGGCTCCCACCCTCCTCACTGCCCCAGGGGTAATCATGCTCCTGATTTTTTGGTTAACACTGCGACAAAATCTTCGCTTCACTTGGTAGTTTTACCACTCATGCCTGTATCCTTGAACAGTGTGCTTTAGTTTTACCTGTTTTGGGGCTTTCTCTGAATGGAATTGTACATTGTGTACTCTCTTGTCTGACTCAGTATGTTTTTAAGAGTTATGCGTGTTGGTGAGTCATGCGCATTGTGGATGGAGCCTTCCACCCTCACCTTCTTGGGCCCAGCCATGTCTGTGCACTTTTTCTTCTCTCCTTCTTTCTGTCCTTCCATCTGTTCTCATTCTAGGCCCCCACCTCCTGAGGCCTCTCCCCACATCCTGCTTGACTGGCCTTCTCCTCTTCCCCACAGCCCCATCGTGCTGACTGTGGCCAAGTGCTGGGATCCCTCTCCCCAGGCCTATTTCACTCTCCCCCGAAGTGAGTGATGCTCAGAAGGGCCTGCAGCTGAGAGGATGGGAGGGCAGGGCTGGTGCTGGGTCCCAAGGCTATGGGGAATGGGTGAAGGAAGGTCAAATTGGTGTCAGTCAGGGACAGGGATGGCTCTCTGGGACTAGGAAGTGATAGTCTTGGTGGTTTTCTGTATTCCAGATGAGCCTATACAGCCAATTGACCCCGCTGCCTGGGTCTCACATTCAGCTGCACTGACCGGCACCTTCCCAGCCTATCCAGGCTCCTCATCCATGAGCACCATTACATCTGGGTCCTCTTTGCCTGATGGTGAGCCCCCAGGCCCACCTCGTCCCCTCTTCCCAGAAGGCCCCTCAGCAATGCTGTGACCCCATCGCTCCTTGGGAGTGGGCTCTGCTTCTGACTCCCTCCTTCTCCTCTGTCAGGCTGTGAGGGCCGAGGCCTTTCCATCCACACAGACATGGCATCTGTGACCAAGGCCATGGCCTCTCCAGAGTCTGGACTAGAAGTCCGGGACCGCATGTGGCTCAAGATCACCATCCCTAATGCCTTTCTGGGTATGGCTAGGTCCTGGACAGGTGGCATGGGAAGGGGGAGCAGGACACGGAGGAGGCCAAAGGTGGGAATGGCCCAGGCCAGGGGTGAAACAGAAGTTGAGGAGAACCTGAGGCCTTTTTCTGCCCTGGGTGGTTCCAGGTTCCGATGTGGTTGACTGGCTCTATCATCACGTGGAGGGCTTTCCTGAGCGACGGGAGGCCAGAAAGTATGCCAGCGGACTGCTCAAGGCAGGCCTTATCCGGCACACCGTAAACAAGATCACCTTCTCTGAGCAGTGCTATTACGTCTTTGGAGACCTCAGTGGCGGCTGTGAGAGTTGTGAGTGTCCCTCCAGAACCCCAGACCTTGCCCAGAGAGCAACTGGAGTATTGAGCAGTACATGCTCTGCACTAGGCCCTGCACTGGCCCGATGACACAAGTCAGGCTAACGTCCCCCAGTGTTGTGCTGGACAAGTTGTGTACCAGGCACAGAGCTGTCTGCTGGGGGCAGGAACGCCTTTTTCTGAGTCTTATAAAAGGATATGGGACTTGTGGTGGCCCTGGCTGATTTCCTGCCCTGATAGCAGTGGCAGGTGGGGAATTTTAAGGCCCTCATTTTAGCCCCCATCATGGGTGGTCCTGAGGAGAAGGTTCCTAGTTTCTCTACATTCAATGCCTTGGTGTCCTGGCCCCTTGAAGCAGTGACTCTTAGTCTCTTCACCTCCTTTCCAGACTTAGTCAACCTGTCTCTGAATGATAATGACGGCTCCAGTGGGGCTTCGGACCAGGACACCTTGGCTCCTCTGCCTGGGGCCACCCCTTGGCCCCTACTGCCTACCTTTCCCTACCAGTATCCAGCCCCACACCCATACAGCCCCCAGCCCCCACCCTACCATGAGCTCTCATCCTACACGTATGGTGGAGGCAGTGCCAGCAGCCAGCACAGTGAAGGTAAGTAACTGCCAGCTATCAGTACAGTTGTGTGGGGGGAGGGGGCAAGGGGATACCAGGGTGGAGAGGCAGGAGCAGGGGCTAGGGATGCTGAGGGACCCTGGGCTAAGGCTCAGTTGTCCCCCTTCCCTCTCCCCCAACAGGGAGCCGGAGCAGTGGGTCCACACGAAGCGATGGGGGGGCAGGGCGCACAGGGAGGCCCGAGGAGCGGGCCCCCGAGTCCAAGTCTGGCAGTGGCAGTGAGTCCGAGCCCTCCAGCCGCGGGGGCAGCCTTCGGAGGGGTGGGGAACCTGGTGGGACTAATGATGGGGGCCCTCTCCCTTCTAGGAGCTCATCAGGGGGTGCTCCTAATCTCCGAGCCCACCCAGGGCTCCATCCCTATGGACCACCCCCTGGTATGGCCCTCCCCTATAACCCCATGATGGTGGTCATGATGCCCCCACCTCCCCCACCTGTCCCTCCAGCAGTGCAGCCCCCGGGTGCCCCTCCAGTCAGAGACCTAGGCTCAGTTCCCCCAGAGCTGACAGCCAGCCGCCAAAGCTTCCACATGGCCATGGGCAACCCCAGTGAGTTCTTTGTGGATGTCATGTAGACCCAACAGTGGGCCATCTTGGATCTCTACCCTTGGCCTGTCCCGTCAGTGCCTGGTGCTCCTGTCCTGCGATTGGATGTCTCGCCAATCATGTGCTCATTACTCCTCCTGTGGTGCCTGGGCTCAGCTTGTAGGCTGCCTGCTGCCTGCTAGGAGGTTACCAAAGTGACTCTTACCCAGCAGTGCCTGGCTCCTGCCCCTTTCCTCAGGGGTGTTCAGGGGACCTTTGGTTATTTTTAGCTTTATTGTTATTTTGTAAGCCTTTCTGAAGGTTGGAATAGACTTTTCTACATTTTTGGGCTATTTTTTAGTAGGCATTTCCTCTTTTATATGAAGAATTCCTGTCTCCCGGGCCCCTTTTAACCCCAAAATGTGACCTCCTACTCCATTCACCCAGTTAGTTCTGTCCTGTTCCCCTGGGAGGAGGGGGTTGGTCACCCTTGACAACAGTCAGAGGAAGCTGGGGTATTTGGTATTGGGGCCACATAGCTGCTTTTGTTACTCTATTTATTTTAGTTACTGTATAAAACACTAAATAAAGCAATAGGGGCAAATTCCCTACGCCTTTGGCTCCTTTCTTTGGGAGGGAAGCAGGCAGCAAGGGAAAGGACTCAGACACAGTAGCAAAGCATGACTTGCTGAAGACTTTATTTGTAAGGCATGAGTGCTCCCTCTGAGAGCAGGCACAATCCTGAGGCAAGGCCCCTTCAAGGCAGAGCCAGAGCCCACAGGATAGGGGCCTGGGCTCTGGCTTGAGAGAAGGCACGTTCCTGGCCAGGCCCTGGCTTGGAATATTCAGAAGCCAAGGGGGTTGCTGGTGACCACGCCACCCCGCTCTACCAAGGCCTTGGAGATGCTTTTGAAGTTACGGAAGAGCTCCTGCTGCTGGGGATCAGACTGCAGAGCAGACATATTTTCCCGAATCCGGGCTGCAGCCTGGGGAGAGGGAAGGAGGGGTTCAGGACCATGCCTTGAACCCCCACCTGCTTTTGGCAACCCCGAATCTCACCTCAATACACCAGCTGTCACAGAGCATTTTCTCATGCTGGGCTGTGGGGTGGCCCTCACTCAGGGATCTTGAGGCTCTGGTGGGAAGCAGGAAGAGACAATAAATCAGGGCTGTGACCCTGTCCCAGGACCCCCTGCAGCTCAGGCCTCCCACACTGCCTCTCACCTGGAAAGAACCACCGCCATGGCATAGAGGTCAATGGCACTGTCTGCCAGACGCTGCAGCACAAACTGTTCATCTGTCAGGTAGATGGGATGGGGGGAGGGGTGTTAGTCGGAGGGAGAGGAAAAGGAGGGAGGTGGGAATGGGGTAGGGCTCACTCACTGACAATCTCCTTCTTGTGTTTTATCAGCTTGGCCTCCACCACAGTGGCAAACTGCTCCAGAGCCTGTACTGCCTGAAGAGATGAGGAAGGTGCTCAGAACTCAGAGTGGGGCATAGCCCCATTAGCTCCTGATGCAGGCTGTCCCCCAGCCCTCCAAGTCTTGACTACTTACCAGTTCACCACTCCGACTCAACTCTGGATGGATGGTGCCACTGAGACTCAGGCCACTGCCCAGCCCTGCCCGCCTTAGAGGACAGGAAAAAGTGAGTGGTTAATTGCCATACACTGCCCTGCCCTGCCCTGCCGCAGCTCCTAAGCTTACCGCCTCAGTTGTTTGCCTGCCTCTCCTAGCAGGAGGCCAGCATTGCCAAAAGGATTCTTTAGAGCTTTGCCAAGCCCAGAGAGTTCCTTTCCTTTGTCCTGTGGGGAGGATGTCCAACAGTCAAGATTCCCTGCCCTTCCCACCTCCTCCCCTCATTTCTCTCCTCCTTACCATACAGCCCTGCAGAGCCACAAACAACCGGAGAATGTCATTCGTTCCCTCAAAGATCCGAAAGATGCGAAGGTCTCGGAGCACGCGCTCTACCCCAGGCTCCTAGCACAGGGAAAGACACATCACATACCCCTGTTGAGCAAAATGTATCTGCCTACTCCTCCCAGCCCAACTGTGGCTACCAAGGGCAGAAAACCATCCTGTACCTTCATGAAGCCCATGCCCCCCATAATTTGAATGCATTCATCTGTCACCTTCCAGGCTGCCTCCTGGGGACAAAGAACCACGCAAGATTGGTTTTGAAGGTCGGTTCCCAAACTGGATGTCCCTCCCCGCAGGCCTGGAACCTCACCGAGCCAAAGATTTTGCTGATGGCGGCCTCTATCTGGAAGTCCGTGGATCCCTGGTCCATGTTGGCACTCACCATATAAGCCATGGACTGAGGTTGCATGGTTGGGACATAGGAACAAAAAGGGCTGCATCAGATTTGACCCAATCACTCAAATCTCCCAAGACCAGATCTGCCCCAGCTCCCTGTGGCCCTTGCCTTCACCTTCTAACTCCATGTCAGGGATACTGAAATACTTTATCCCCTGAGTCAGTTCCTCAGGGGCTTCTAGGCATTTGACTTCTTGAAAGGGGTGAAGAAATAAACATGGTTGTGGCCATAGAATAAACTTCAGGTACTTCTGGAAAGCACCTCAGCAGATCAGCATGGCTCTCCCTCTTCTGCAGCAGCTGAACTGACTATGCCTCCCCGCATCCCCTAGGGCATTGGTGTAAAGCTGGAGACCCACTGCCCCAGGTGCTGCTGGGGGTTGTAGTCTGACCCAACCGGGAAGAAGGCCACAGGAGAAACCTGGTAGGGTTCTCACCTCTGTCACATATTGCAGCATAGCCATTCGAGCCAGCTTCTCTTGGATCAGCCCAAAGTTATGAATTTTCTCCCCAAACTGGGTACGATTTGCAGCATGATCCACCTGGAAAAGAGCACCTGTGTCCCACTGTGTTTCTCTTCTCATCCCAGGAGAGGAGCTGGGCTGGGGTTCACCCATAGCCAAGAAGAGTTCAGTCTAGGCTAGATGGGGACCTAAGTTAGTGGGTCTAGAGCTGCTGGTGGGGGAGTGGGAGGGGTCTCTGGTGGAGGGAGTGCCTGCAAGGGAACAGGGACACACTGGGGATGGACTCAGTGTGACTTGGACTTTTAACTAGGGACTTAAGTGGGGTACTCACCGCCTTAGCAATGATGCCCTTCATGGTACCTGCAAGGGCTGCAGCCATGCCAAACCTTCCATTGTTGAGAATGTGCATGGCAACCTTGAAGCCGCCCCCCACCTCGCCCAACACGTTCTCTGATGGCACCCGTACTCCATCAAAGTACACCTCTGCTGTGTTCGAGGCCTTGATGCCCATTTTCTTCTCAGGGGGCCCACTGTGACAGGGCAGGGCAGAGAAGCAGAGGTGTGTTCAACAAGTTGCAGGTAAAACTGCCCCTTCATTCCTTTCAAACTAGGAGGAACTACTCCCAGCCTGCAGGTAGCAGTTCCCTGCCTGCCTAGAGTGCTGAGGAGGCCCAGCTCCCTCCAGCTTCCATGCGCTGGGCTCATTGGTTGCTGGAGCCAAAGCTTTAGATCTGTTCCATATGTCTTAGTCCCAACAGGAACACAATGTCCTGCTGCTTTGGCTTTTGCACACACCCCCAAAGTGCCCTGTTGACAAGCATCAGCTCTAGCACTCAGTGCTGCCCTCCTTCCTGGCTTAACCTTTCTTCCTCCCCAAACCCACTCACTGGGTAACACCTCCAAAGCTCCTCTCTACCACAAATGCCGTGATCTTCTCCTTCACGACCCCTGTGGCTGGATCTGTAACTGGTGTTTTGGCAAAGACTGTGAAGATTTCTGCCAGGCCTCCGTTACTGTGGAAAAACAAGGGCAGTCAGGGCGTGGAGGACAGCAGTATGGCCTGGAGTTGGGCAGAGGTGAAGAGGAGGGGAGAAATGGGAGGAAGATTGCCTGATCCAAATCTTGCTTCCATTGAGGGTGTAATATTTTCCACAGGGACTGGGCACAGCTGAGCTTCGGATGGAGGCTGCATCTGACCCACTAGAGGGCTCAGTTAGGCAGAAAGCTGCAATATTCTCCCCTGTTGGACAAGAGCTCCTTTACACTGGGCTCATCACTGGATCTTCACAGGCGTTTTGAAGGCCCCCTCGGTGCCAACCCCCCACCCCCACCACGTTACCCCTTAATACATCAGGCAATATTCGGTTTCTTCTCAATTCTCTGCCAGCAACCTGTCATGCTTTCCCAGAATTTCCCTCAACTGCCACATCCAACTATGTGGTGGTCTAAGTGGCACGAGCCTGACCAATCCCAGGACACCGCTAATCCCTGGGACTATTGGCTTGCCTTACCTGATGCCAGTTTGGGGAGGTATTTTTCTTTCTGGGCCTTTGTGCCAAAGAGCAGGATGCCTTTGAAACCGATGCTCTGATGGGCCCCCAGGGTGATGCCCACACCTAGGTCATACATGCCCACGATCTCCACCAAGCGGGCGTACTGGAGGGGAAGCAGGCATTTGCTGTAACTGGCTGTGCAGACCTGCCCTTAGGAAGGTGGCCAACAGGGCAGGGCCTGACATCGGCATTCCCAGGTGAGAGGAAGTAGGACCATGACAGAGAAGGACACTGGCTGGCTGGTGTCCATCCCAGGTTTTGGTGGCTTCCTACCCTGTCAGGTAGTTCCCACCTTAGATAGTCATTAGGATTTGGGAACCTGGGTGAGGTCCATGGCCCTAGTGGACTGGTATGTAGTTCCATGGTGTGTTTGCAAAGGATGTGTACTCATGGGGAGAATCAACATCCCACAGGCCCCCAGGGCAGGTGCTTGGCAGACACCTCAGCCCCAGCTGTGAGGAAGGGGCTGAACTGGCCAGCTGAGCAGACTGTAGACTGGGATGCTGGGAAGTGACAGCAGGGCTCCCTCACCTGAGTGTTACAGAGGCCCACACCTCCCAGTTCATTGGGCACTTGCAGACCAAAGGCCCCCAGCTCCTTGAGGCCCTGCATAGTGGTCTCCTCAACCTGCTCCAGCGAATCATTCTTGGCAGGATCATTCACCTCCTGGGGAAGGCACAGGATCCAACATCCAGGCTCCTTTAAAGGTCCTTACCATCTCTACCACCCCATTAGGGACCAAGCTCTCTATTCCCCAGGCTCAGTCATTCCTTACCTCAAAGAAACGGGACACAGGTCCTACCAGCTCTTTGAGAAACTGTGTCTGCTCCTCGTTGAGCACTGCGGGGGAGCAGAGATGGGCAGGGCAGGTCAGGCCAGGTGGTCAGGGGAACCTGCCCTGCCCGCCCCCCCCCCCCCCCCCCCCCCCCCCCCCCCCCCCCCCCCCCCCCCCCCCCCCCCCCCCCCCCCCCCCCCCCCGTCCAGCTCTGACTGCCCCTACCTGACGGGTACGGGAACACCTGATCTGTGGTGAGCTGGCCCTTGAATATCCCCACAGCAAAGGACTTAGATTCCTGCAACAGGAGAGGGGTTTCAGGGAGCTGGCTGGGGTGGGTCTGCCCCCAGCTTAAGCTCCGCCCGGCCTCGGGGGCCACATACCGGCGTGGCTGTTTTTTCTCGGGTCGAAACCTCAGAGGAGACCGCATCTGACTTGTCCAGAACAGCCTGAGGAAAGGGATAGTTACCGTGGCTGGGGAAGGGGCTGCTGAAATGCCAAGGAATTGCAGAAGGGAAGAGCTAGGTGCTGGGAAGGGCAAATCCAATGACCTTTCCCCTAGTGTCATCCCCCACACACCCTGGCCTGCCCTTTCCCCTACTTTTGGTGCCAGGCCGGTCGGCAGGTGACAGGGACCAAGAGGGAGACCCCTGTCGGCTGCAGCAGGGACGCGGGAGACCAGGCAGGAACCCACCCCGACCGAGCTCCCCGCTCCAAGGTCGTCGTCACTTACCTGAGCCGCCCCACTGGCATAGGGTCGTCGGACTGGGTAGGGCCGGGGCTGCCCCAGGAGAGCACAGGGCCGCGAGCTGTGGGGAGTTGGGGTTCAGTCCTGGCCCGGTCCCCAGGCCCGCTCCCCCATTGCTACTAGCATACACACACACTTTCCGCCCCCCAACCTCAGCAACTGCCGCCCCATGCTCGGTGCCATCCTCGCCGCCTGCATCTCTGAACCACTCCGGCCACCACTCGCCGCTGCCTTAAGCGTTGACCTAGCCCTCAGGTCTGTTCTGCCAGAGTCTGGGCGCCCTCCATCCCCTGACTCATCCTCCACAATGCACCGGGAGGTGGGCGGAGCTTCCGGCTGCTGGTGCTTGCTGGGAGCTGTAGTCTCGGAGCTTCTCCCCCACCCCCACCCCCAGCCCAGCGTTCTGGTTGACGTAGGGTGGTCTCCAAACGTCCCTTGTCTCCCCCGAACTCTTTCATCCTGCCTGTCCGAACTAGAGTGTAGTCCTCAAAAGGGGTTATGGGATAGGCCGGGACTGAAGAGGGAGGAGCTTAGGTAACTGCAGCCAGAGGGATGGAGGATAGACTGAAAGGAAAACTTCCCAGGTGGAGTTAAAAAGGTGGGAAGACAAAAGTATAGGATAGATGCCAGAGGAAGAGGCATGGGAAGAAGACTCTTTGTTACTGCTTGTGAAATCTACAAGAGGGAGGGAAATGGTGGGGTGGGGGACTCAAACTGGTGTGTGAGTGTCCCAAACATATTCTCCTGAGACCTAGGAGGATCTTTTCTCTCCTGGGGCTCACTGCCTCCCCTTTAAGCCTCTCAGACTTTCTTCAACATCAACCTCACTCTGCCTGACTTTCTGTTTCTTCTTGAGACTGTGCTCAGGCTAGATCTCTGCGCAGGTGGAGTTTGCCCAGGCCTGAGGGGAACTGTAGGAATTCTCATGTCTCTTCCCTCTCCTACACTTCTCTAGCCTTAGGTCAAGAAGTCCCAGCCATTTATGTCCCTCTTTCTGCCATTTCCATTGGGGACAGCCTAGGAGGAGAGAGAGAGAGCTGGGCTTAGCTTCTTTTATTTTTGAGCTCTTGGAGCCTCCTAGGGGATAACCCTCTTCCTCGGTCACTTAGGAAGGTGTAGCTAAGTTGTGCCTGGCTTTGGGAAGGGGCCAGGGTGTGTGGAGCGAGGTAACGGTGGTGGTGCCTGGGGATCTGGGAAGGACAGGACATCTGGGTGGTTCAGAGAGTGCCTGCTTTATCTCACAGCTGGAACTGGGCGGGGAGAAGACAGCTCAGCTCTGATCCTGGAGGATTAGGGAGATTAAAGTAAGAGAAAAGAGAGATGTCAGAAAGACCAAGAGGTGAAAAACAGGAGTCCTTGTGGAGAAGAGGCCTGGGGGTGGAGTGGGGGGCTGAAATTCTGGGAATCCTTCTCCCTGAACCTTTCCATTGAGTCTGGGGTGTAAGGGCAAAGGCTGGGAAGATGAGGTGAGTGCATACGTTGGTCTGTCTCTTTCTTGTCCCAATCTACCATCACTTGCATTTCACCAGCTCCTAGGTCAGCTCTCTGGCTTCTGGCCCCCCCACTATTGCGATGGGCACCCCCTCTCCTCACAGTGCTGCACAGTGACCTTTTCCAGGCCTTGCTGGGTGAGTAGTCCCAATTTTCCAAGGAACAGTGATGGAAAAGGTTGGCCCGGGCCTGTGAACGCAATTACTGAAACTGGGGGCTTGTTGGGAGCCTGGAGATCATTCGGTCCAAGAGGAGCCACAGGCAGGGGTCATCCCCACAGTGTCCCTCCTCAGTGCCCACCAGTTTTGGCTGGAGGGGCTCCTCCCTTACCAGACAGCAGGAGGCAAGGTGATGGCTGGGGTGGCCAGGGAGGCAGGTCGTGGGGGAGGGTAACTCCCTGCTGTTCCTGTGACAGACATCCTGGACTATTATGAGGCTTCCATCTCAGAAAGTCAGGTAAGGGGGCAAGAATAAGGGCCCAACTTCCTGAGGAAGAGGGCAGGGCTGGAGGGTTGAGCAAAATGCTCCTAATATTGAACTGAGACTTGGGGACCCAGGAAACAAAATCCTGAGACAGGGGCCCAGAGAATAGACTCTCCTGTCCTTAGGCACCTTCTCCCTCTTGCTTCCCCCTTTTCTTTGCCTGCCCCAATTTCAAGCACTAAAGAATTTAGGATATAATTATTTTTCAGGCTTCCTCTTATG
Organism: Anoura caudifer; assembly: GCA_004027475.1. Classification (NCBI taxonomy): domain Eukaryota; kingdom Metazoa; phylum Chordata; class Mammalia; order Chiroptera; family Phyllostomidae; genus Anoura; species Anoura caudifer. Next base: position 75,223 of record PVKU01007907.1, read on the forward strand.
AATTTTGAGGGAGAGCTAGAGCTCTGGTATTCCCTCCTGCCAACCCTCCCTCACTCCTACCCCCTGCTCTGGCCTCTCTCCAGTATTTAAACAACCTTGGGTGATCCCAGCCCAGCTATGGTGCTTCCTCCTCTAAGAAATGAAATTCATCCTCATCATGTCTGCTGTCATCTCTGGTAGCTGGCCAGGTCTCCATGTTTGCTTCAGGGCCTTTCTGCTTCTGCTTCCATCTCCTTTCCCATTATCCGGGTTCCTGCCAGCACTGAAGGAGTTAACTCTGCAAGGCACCCCCCCCCCCATTCTGGCTCCTCGCTCCCTCCCTCCCTCCCTCCCTCCCCCTGCTTCCTCTCTCCTCCTCTCTCCCCTTCCCTCCTCTGGCTCTACGGCTCCCTCGCGGCTGCCGCCTCCAACCCCCCCCCCCCACTCCTCCCACTAAGGCCCCTAGCCCCTGGCCAGTAGGCAAGACACCCCTTTCCCTGGGGCTCCCCGAAATCCAGTTCCCTTTCCCCACCTCAGCTCATGCCCCAGCCCCCGAACTCCGGGGCTGCTAGCCCCCGGTGCCCCCGTCCCTCCTGAGCACCGGGGTGTGCTCCCCAAGCCCCCCCTCCACTGGGGACCCCCTTTTAGGGCCCCCTTCCCCTCCCTCCCACGCTCCCCTCCCCTTCCCTTCTCCAACCCCCTCTTTCCCCTCTCACCCCTCCCCCCATCCTGGCCACCCCTGCAAAAGTGGGGTGCGGAGGGGGGAGGGGTGAGAACCCACGGAGGGGAGGAACGAAACTCCGATGAAGTCAGAGCCCCTTACCCGCCGCCGAGGCCAGGCCCCCCAACATGGACTGTCTCTGTATAGTGACAACCAAGGTAAGCGTGACTGGGGGCTTTAAACTGTCGGAGGGTATGAGTTTATGGGGAGAGGTTAGGTAGGCCTAATCAGGGGCTGGGGGCCCTGGGGAGCATCAGAAGATGCATTTGGGATCCTAATTTAGTTTTGGGGTTCACATTTGAGAAAATGCTGGGTTTGGCCACAGGTGCCCCCTGGAGTCATCCCTTTGTACCTGTGGAGAAATGGAAATTTGGGGGTACTCTGGTTTGGGGGTCTGCTGGGTTTTGGGGGTTCACCAACCATGTTTGCGAGAGACTTATTTAAGGATAAGCCTGTCTCACATGGGAGTCCTGCTCGTGTATGTTAAAGGTAGACTATGTGGGGGGTCCTCTTTGCTCCTGGGGGGCATGTTAACCTCCAGGTACCGTGTCCAATTTAAGGAGGCTTCTTACACAGGGGTAGAAGGTTATTGGTTGTGAGTGCCTGACAGGTCTGGGGGTGTCAGCCGGTGGGAAGGGGTGGGCCTTCAGGCTATAGAACCAGCATCTTGTGGTAGATACATTTGGGGGTGCTTGCTCAATTAGAGAGAACTGTTAATTTAGGGTTCGATCATATGGGATGGGGAGAGTTGGGAGTTGTCAGAGGGCTGGGGCCTTATGTAGGATTACCTGAGGAAATGGACCAGGTAAGGTTAGGATCTGGGGTACTCCCATGGGAGGTAGAAGGACGCAGCGGCTGAGGTTGCCAGTTCCTGAGGAGGAGGATGAGAGGTTTTGGAAGAGAGGGGATTTGAGGAGGGGACCAGGTGGGTGGTGCAAAATCTGGGGATGGCCTAGGCAGGTGCCCAATATCTCCCTCTCTTCCCACACTGTATTTACCCTTGGTTTGGAAATAGGGAGAAGAGTAGATGGAGGGGAATGTTGCTGTTACCCCTGACACTTGGGATGAAGGTGGGGGAGAACACCTGGATTTAAGGTGACTGGGGTGAAAAGGAGGAGGAAGACAGTGAGGATCTGTACCAGGGTGTCCCTGTGGTTGGAGTTTGGAAAGGCTGGAAAGGGCAGGAGATCAAGGATGGGGAGCACAAGTAAGCTCCTGGTGGATGCAGAATACCTAGGTCTTGGTTGTGAGACTCTGGGACTGGGAAGCTGGATTCCTGGTGTGTGGAGGGGGGCCTGGGCTGGTGGCAGGCAGTTGGGGGTTAGGGGGGGTGGGACAGGAAGTGGGGGCCGGGGAGGCGGGGTCCTGGTGAGTCACAAGCTGGGGAGGGGGTTATATTTAGTGGGAACTGCAGCTTTTCATGGGAGGGAGCTGAGGACACACATGTTCCCTGTCATAAACTCACACATGTGTGTACACATGCATCGTGGGTGTGTGAGCATGGATGGAAGACATTGGGGGCTGAGGACCTTTAGGTCTGGAGCCCCCACCCCTTCTCCAGAGCTACTTGCTTGCCCCTTTTTCTGTGAGGTTTCTCTCATGCTGCTTATTGGCAGTGACTCCCCCCCAGGCCAAATCCCCTGTAGTTTCAGTAGATTTTGAGGACTTCAGGTTCTCTGGCCTGCTCTCCTTTACTGTCCTCTGGTCCTTAGCTCCTCCTGTGTCCTGCCCTTAGCCTGCCTCTTAGACTCAGGCTCTCTGGCTGCGGTCCTGTGTACAGGTGTACACAAAAAGCCATTTGGAATGTGTGGGCTCTGCTTCCAACACGTGAACACTTATGTGAGCAAGGGTGAGGGGCTTACTTGCATTGGAGCTATTCTGGGAGGGGGTGACTTATGCATCTCCCTTCTAGACTCCTACTTCTTCTATGGAGCGCAGGGTTGAACATCCCTGAAGAAAGGAGTCTTGCACGGAGAGGATCATGCATTTGGGGTTTTACAGAGGCGTGGAGACTCAGGCTTGCCACATTCCTTGGCCGGAAAACTTGTCAGTTGCGGGATGGCAGGGACTCCAACTCCCATAAGGCCTCGAAGCATAAGATCACTCAGTGTTAGAGGATTGCTGCCAGTGGGGTGTTGGGAGTCGTGGTTCATCTCTATCCAGGGCAGCGGAGGGTAGCTCTGGAGGAGCCAGCAGAGGGCACATGGCTCTTGTCCCCACCCTTCTACCCCCCAAATACTGGGTGGGGTAGGGGGTGCTCAGGTCGTTGAGCTTCCCAGCTCCGTCTGAGAGTCCTCCATCTTTTTTTGCCTATATTTAGACTCCTGCTGCAGTAATTTAAGGAACACTTATTGAATGCCTACCATGTGCCAGGCACTGTGCTTTTATAGCTATTACTTACTCTTACTTTGTGCCTTTCTCTGCAGGAGTCTCTCGATCTCTGAGCATCTCTTTCTCCCACTCCGCCCCCGTCCCTCCCCCTTCTCCCCGCACTGCTGCCGCCGTTGCCATGGTAACCGGCGACGACTGAAGTTGCGTGGCGGACTTGAGGGCCCGGCGGAGGGCGGAGCAGAACAAATGGGGGAGGGGGACGGGGGGGCCCCCGAAGATCAGGGGTATTTGACCACCGGAGGCGAAGCGGTTAACCCCTCCGGTGGTCCTTATTGGGCCAAGCTAAGATGACGGGGGCGGGGCAGTGTGGCCAACAGCCTCATTCATTGGCCGACAGGGGCGTGGCGAAGGGACAGTATGGGAGAGGCTGGGGGAGCAAATAGGCGGGGAGTGGACGGAGGCGTGGTCTCCTGGAGACAGGTGGGCGAGGTCTGACTTACTCTAGGTTGGCGGGCAACTGCCCTCGGAAAGGGGCGGGGCCGTAGGGCCAAGTAACCTGACTGAAGTGAGGGCGGCGCTGACCTGGCAGGGTAATGGCGTGGTCCCATGTGCCAAAATGAGACAGGGTTTGAGGGACTTGTCTAAGTAACTGAGGGTACGAGGGTCTTTGGAAAGGAGAATCCGGGGGTTGGGCGATCTGACGTCTCAATTTTCCCAAGATGGAGGCCTGTTCAGATTTCATCAGAGCACAACCTCCTACCTCAGCTCTATGTTCCAAGGAGACGGTTGCTAGGCGACAGCAAAGTCCTTGATAGCTGCGTTGCTAGGCAACCGGGAAACGGAAAATGGAGGGAAAAAGGAAATGGGGGCTGGGAGGAGGGTCTTAATGGGTCATAGCGCCTACTGGCGGAGAACTGTGATTTTTCTATTCTAGAAGAAATTTCGAGTCCAGCCTCTTCCTCACTGGTTTCCTTTGAGGATCCAAGCATTCTATCCAGATATGAAAGTAGGGCGGTGGGAGTCATCTTGGGGGCGCACGCAACAGACTCTGGTTAACAGGAAAGAGGCGACATAGGCGGGATTCTAGGCAAGTCTGTCCTTTGTGCCATGTGTGAGCATTTTAGAGAAGACAGAGAACAAGATTTGAAGAGACTGGGTTTTAAGAGTTGGAAAGGTGGTCGTTGAATGGGAGAATATTCGGAAGAGATACTTTCAGGTCCAGTTGTTTGGGAGAAAATGGAAGCCTCTGAAGAGACTTGAGGGAGTTGGTTTTAGGTGTTCTGGAAGATCTGTGTGTCACTGCAAATTGCAGGCTGTATTTTACTTTGGTGGATATTTTTTGAGGCTGGGGTGTGGGACAGATTGATATATTTGGGAGCAATCTTCCAACACAGAATTCGGAATCATGAAGGGGATGTTGAGATGTAGGGAGGCCAGTCAGAAAAGGGACTGATGTATGAAACTGAGGGGTAAAGAAAAGGAATAGGGAAATTGTCTCTTAAGGGTTTGGGAATAAATTGAAGAGGTTCCAATTTAATTTGGAGAGTCAGCTTTAAGGTACATTAAGTATTTGCTAAAATTGGGGTCTGGTGTTGTTGCGGACTGGTATATTAGAAAGTCATGAGTATTTCGTTAGATTCGGGGATTTGGACAGGGGATCCCAAATAAATTTGAGAACTGCTTATTTGGTTGTTTGTTTACATTAGAGCAAGGGTAATATTTGCACTAATTTAAAGGTCTCTGTTAGTGGATGGAGGGATAGTTTGATTTTAAAACGGATGATTTAAGGGGAAGATTAATCAAAGGCACAAGGATCTGTGGTCCTTAAACTCTTGAAAAGCCTTGTCTGGCTATCAGGTGGGGCTGGACTGCTAGTGAGAATAGAGATGTCTTTGCATCTGATGGGATGCTGTCCATATTAACAGTCTTTGGGGATGTGGGGGGAGGGGCTTTTGGGAGAACGTTTAGATCCCTTGGGGGTCTTGAAGTGAGAGAGGTGCTCCTTTCTTCCTTCCCTGTACCCTGGGAGTCCAGTAGTGATGAGCGGTCTGGTGAGGTTTTGGAATAGTTAGGGGCCTGGTGATTTTAGGGGTGGAAGATTAGATAGAAAAAGGAGCCCCTGAGAACCGTAGCGATAAATTGGCAAGTTTTAAAAGTGTTTCTATTTGTAGAGGGGTCGGAATAGGAGTAGACTGTGAAGTCTACAAGAAACAGCTGGAACCAGGAAAGTTGATGGCCAAGGTCTCCCCTCACCCTCTCTCCCGTCGTGACGCTCTCCAGCACTGCGCAGGCGCTGTCCGCCCCCCCCCCCCCCCCCCCCCCCCCCCC
>PVKU01007908.1:0-67241 GCA_004027475.1 Anoura caudifer
AGAAACACAGAAATGGAGATCACATGGAGGGTTAGCAATAGGGGAGTGGGAAGAGGAGAGAGGGGGACAAGGTACATAGAACAAGTAGCATAGATGGTAGGTAGAAAATAGACAGGGAGAGGGCAAGAATAGTGTGGGAAAAGTAGAAGCTAAAGAACTTATGAAACATGCATATGAACTAAAGGGGGGAATGTGGGTGGGAGGGGGTGTGCAGGGTGGAGGGTAATGAAGGGGGGAAATGGGACAACTGTAATAGCATAATCAATAAAATATAATTAAAAAAAGAAAAAATGCAAAGCTGTTCTTGAAGCCATTTCGCGAAAGAAGACATTCAAAAGAAAATTAGAAAATTGTTGTGCTTATATATACAATGTTCCTAGTACTTGCAATATAATAGCAGAAAATAAATGGCAGTGATTACTACTGTTTGACCATTCTTTAAATTGGCAGTTGAAAAGAAAAATTGCATCATGAACCACTAGGAATAATGGTTGGAAGTCAATGATTATTTTGGCCCATTTGCCTCACTATAACAAGTTTGTTCTAGGAAATGTTGGCTTCAAACCTAATTTTTCCAAATCAAACTGTAATTGGAATGCACTATGAAATTTTGTTTGTTTGTTTGTTGTGATTTTATTATTTTGTTTTTTGCTTGATGACTTCACCTTTTTCTCTCTTTCTTCTTTTCTTTTTTCTTATTTGTTATTTTATTTGGTTATATTGTCATACAATTTGGATGACATTTAAAAAGACCAGCAATGAGATATAGCAGCCCCACTGTGTGTAAAGAACTATGCTACATATGTTAAATCAGGTAGATTTACCAATTCCTTCAATCCTTAAAATGATTCTAAAGTATCTAATATCATTCTCGAAAATCTATGATTTGAATAGCTAATACATTTACATGGCTCAAAAATAAAAGCCACTGGCCAAGATGGAGGCATAGCGTGATGCGCTGTGCCTCCTCTCACAGCAAAGATTAGGGATGACAAAAATATAGAACAACAACAAAAAAAAAAAACAGAGAAAACCCTACCAGAACACAGGGAGGATTGAATCGTGCAGGAGTCCAACAGCGATTCACCCAGACAAGCAACCAAAGGAGGCCCCGTGACCGGAGGTGGCCCTGTGACCAGACGCAGCCAAGAGAATAGAAGCAGCCCTGCGACCTGGGGCAGACCTGCAACCAGAAGAGGGGGCTTTGTGGAAGACCCAGAGCTCATACCCATGATCCTAGGTGAGACAAAAACAAACAAACAAACAAACAAACAAACAAAAAAACCTGGAACTGTGGAAAACACAGATTAGGACCCAAAAAGGGAGCATCCCAACAGCTGAAACAGTGGAAGCCATATGAACACCAGGATACATGAAGGAGACTGCACCACTGAATCTCATAGGTATTCTACCACAGAAGTTCACATCATAAACCCAGGGAGCCAGAACAGATCGATTTAAGAAGCTGAGGCTAACAGAAAGAGTCTCACAAACAATAGGAAGACAAAGAAACACTCCCCAAATGAAAGAAAAAGAGGAAGCCCCAGAAAGAATGCTAAATGAAATGCTGGCAACTCAACTATCAGATTTTGAGTTCAAAGCAATGATTGTCAGAAAGCTCCATGAGCTCTCAAAGAGCTACCAGAAACTACAAGGAAGCTACCATGAACTCACTGCAACTTATATCAACATGAAAAAGGAAATAGAAACTACCAACAAGGGCCAAGAGGAAATGAAGAACACAATTTCTGAACTGAAGAACAGAGTGGAAGGAATCAAAAGCGAACTTGATGAAGCAGAAGATCAGATCAGCGAGTTGGAGGACCAAGTAGAAAAAACACCCAGAAAGAGCAAGAAAAGCAAAAGAGGCTCAGAAAGAATGAAGAGGGATTAAGAGAAATGCAAGGCAATATGAAACATAATAATATCCATATAATAGGGATTCCAGAAGGAGAAGAAGAAGAGCAAGGGATGGAAAACCTATTTGAAAAAGTAATAATGGAAAACTTCCTAATTTGATGAGAAAAAAGGTCAACAAATCCAGGAAACACAGAGAGTCCAAATCAAGAGGAACCCAAAGAGGACCACTTCAAGACACATCATAATTAAAATGGCAAAATTCCAAGACAAAGAGAGAATCTTAAAGGCAGCAAGAGAGAAAAAGGAAGTAACATACAAGGGAACCCCAATTAGGTTAGCAACTGACTTAATGGAAACGCTCCAAGCCAGAAGAGAATGGCAAGAAATATTCCAAGTAGTGAGAATGAAAGGCCTGCAACCAAGACTACTTTGCCCAGCAAGGCTTTCAATCAAGATAGAAGGCCAAATAGGAGCTTCCCAGACAAAAGAAGTCTCAAAGAATACACCTCTACCAAACCAGTTCGGCAAGAGATGCTAAAGGGACTGCTTTAAGGAAAGGAAGAAAGGAAGAAAGGGAGAGAGAGAGAGAGAGAGAGAGAGAGAGAGAGAGAGAGAGAGAGAGAGAGAGAGATGAACATAGGTATGAAAATGGCAGTGAATCAGTACCTATCAATAATGACCTTAAATGTAAATGGATCAAATGTTCCAATCAAAAGACATAGAATAGCTGAATGGATAAGAAAGCATGACCCACACATATGCTGCCTACAAGAGACCCACCTCAGAACAAAAGACCTACACAGACTCAAAGTGAAGGGCTGGAAACAAATTTTTCAAACAAATGGACAGGAAAAAAAAAGCTGGGGTAGCAATACTCATGTCAGACAAAATAGACTTCAAAAGAAGGCCACAAAGAGAGACCCAGAAGGTCACTTCATAATATTCAAGGGAACCATCCACCAAGAAGACATGAATATCATGAATATATATATGCACCCTACATAGGAGCACCTAAATACATCAAGAAAATATTAGAGGACTTCAAGAAAGATATTGAAAGCAACACAATTATAGTAGGGGATTCTAACACCCCACTGTCGAAAATGGACAAATCTTCTAAACAAAATATCAACAAAGATATTGTGGCATAGAACAACACTCTAGATGAAATGGACTTAACTGATATATATAGAGACCTTCATCCCAAATAAACTAAATACGCATTCTTTTCAAATGCACATGGAATATTTTCAAAGATAGACCTCATGATAGGACACAAAACAAGCCTCAAAAAAATTCAAGAAAATTGAAATCATACCAAGCATATTCTCCAGCCACAAGGGAATGAAACTAGAAACCAACCCCAAGGGGAAAAATCCAAAACACTCAAAATCATGGAGATTGAATAGCATGCTATTACACAATGAATGGGTCAAGAATGAAATTAGGGAGGAAATCAAAAAGTTTCTGGAAACAAATTAAAATCAACTTGCAACAACCCAAAACTTATGGGTCACAGCAAAGGCAGTCCTCAGAGGGAAGTTCATAGCTATACAGACCTACCTAAAAAAGATAGAAACATTTCAAACAAACAATCTAACCCTACACCTAGAAGAACTTGAGGAACAACAACAAAGACAGCCCAGAGCAAGTAGAAGGGAGGAAATAACCAAGGTCAGACTAGAATTAAATGACATAGAAACTAAAAGCACAATTCTAAGGATCAAAGAATCCAGGAGCTGTTTTTTTGAAAAGATAAACAAATTGACAAGACATTAAGCAGGTTCATCAGGAAAAAAAGGAGAGAGGACCCAAATAAACACAATCAGAAATGAAAGAGGAGAGATTACAACTGACACCACAGAAATACAAAGGATTGTAAGAAATTACTATGAAGAACTGTACGCCAAGAAATTTGAAATTCTAGGTGAAATGGACAAGTTTCTAGAAAAATATAATCTTCCAAAACTCAATGAAGAAGAAGCAGAAAGCCTGAACAGACCAATAACAGCAGATGAAATTGAAGCAGTAATAAAAAAAATTCCCGACACACAAAAGCCCTGGACCAGATGGTTTCACAGTAGAATTCTACAAAGCATTTAAGGAAGAGCTAACCCCTATACTTCACAGACTATTCCAAAAAATCCAAAATGATGGAAGACTCCCAAACTCTTTTTATGAAGCCAGCATTATCCTAATCCCAAAACCAGATAAAGACACAGCAAAGAAAGAAAACTTCAGTCCCATATCACTGATGAACATAGACGCTAAAATCCTCAACAAAATATTGGCAAACCACATCCAACAATACAATAAAAAGATCATACACCATGACCAAGTGTGATTCATCCCAGGGATGCAAGGATGGTTCAATATTCGCATATCAGTAAATGTAACACATCACATACACAAAAGCAAAGAAATAATCACATCATCATATCAATAGATGCAGTAAAAGGATTTGATAAGGTACAGCACCCATTTATGATAAAAACACTCAGCAAAATGGGAAGAGAGGGAGCATTCCTCAACATATAATAAAGGCAATATATGAGAGACCTACAGCCAACATCATACTCAATGGGCAAAAAATAAAATCTTTTCCACTAAGATCAGAAACAAGACAAGGATGTCGACTTTCACCACTTCTATTCAATGTAGTATTAGAAGTCTTAGCCACAGAGATTGGACAAGAAAAGGAAATAAAAGGCATCCAAATTGGAAAGGAGGTAACAAAAGTATTATTGTTTGTGGATGACATGATAGTGTACATAGAAAATCCAATAGACTTGGCCAAAAAGCTGCTCGAACTAATAAATGAATTTGGCCAAACAGCAGGATACAAAGTCAATATCCAGAAATCAAAGGCATTTTTGTATACCAACAATGAAAGAGCAGAAGCAGGAATCAAGAAAAAAATCCTGTTCGTTATAGCAAAAAGAAAAATAAAGTACCTAAAAATAAACCTAACCAAGGAGGTAAAAGACCTGTATGCAGAAAACTACACAACACTGAAGAAAGAAATCAAGGAAGACACAAACAAATGGAAACATATACCATGTTCACGGAGTGGAAGAATCAACATCATCAAAATATCCATACTACCCAAAGAAATTTACAAATTCAATACAATACGTATTTAAGTACCAATGGCATATTTCACAGATATAGAACAAAGACTTCAAAAATTTATATGGAACCATAAACGACCCCGAATAGCTGCAGCAATTTTGAGAAAGAAGAGCAAAGTAGGAGGGATCACAATACCTGATACCAAACTGTATTACAAGGCCACTGTAATCAAAACAGCCTGGTACTGGCATAAAAACAGGCACATGGACCAGTGGAATAGAACAGAGAGCCCAGAAATAAACCCAAGTCTCTACGGTCAATTAATATTTGACAAAGGGAGCAGCAACATCAAATGGAGTAAAAATAGCCTCTTCAACAAGTGGTGTTGGGGTTTAGAGCAACAAATATAAAGGACATATGGACAAAAATAACAGCAGGGGTGGAAATGGAAGGAGTTGGGGAGGGCTGGCGTGGTGGGCTGGGATGGGAGTAAAAGACAGAAAACTGTACAAGAACAACAATTAAAATAAATTTTAAAAAAGAAGGAAAAAAATTTTGACAGAAAAGGAACAGGAATACTGCACATCTGAAGCATCAAATAAAATGAAACTTAGGAGAACTAAGAAAAAAATAAATAAATGAAAACCACAAACAAGGACATATACATACATATGGATATTTTACTCTGTCTTAGTTCCCTCCACTTCATATCTTACAGGGTTTTTTTTTAATCCAAATATCACCAAAAGCAATTATATATTTTTATTTTCTCCTCTTTCTTACAGAAGGTATCATTTTGTAACATACCTGTCTTCCTGTTTTTTTTTTGTTCTTGTTATTTCCTTCATGCTATTCCATGTTAATGCTCAGTATAGATCTTCTTTTCTGTTTTTGTTCTTTTACCTACATAATGTAGATATACAATGGGCATTTGGGTTGTTTCCGATTTTGTATCATTACAAACACTGTCATACTGAATAAGTGAAGAAACTTGATGCACTTAAATTCATACAGGTATAGGTATGGGATAGACTTTTAGATTTGGGACTTCTGGATCAAAGAGTATATTGTATTTGAACTTTGACAGATATTACTAAATTGCTCCCCATAGGGATAGCATTGTTTCCTACTCCCCAAATTTTGGGATATTTGTCAAATGATAGGTGAGAATGGTATTTCACTACACTTTTAATTTTTATTTCTGTTGTATATTAGGTTGAGGCTCTTCATAGATTTAAGAGCAATTTGTATTGTGTATGAACATTTTGAAGGTTTTGCTGTTTACTTTTAACATTGGTAAATGGCTTTCCAGATTGACTATACCAACCCACAATTTCACAGTAATTATTTTTATTGTTTTAAGCTCTTTTTATTTCTTTTTTACCATTTTTCAAGTACAGTTGTCTCCATTTTCCCCCCACCACTCCCCCCACCCAAGCCATCCCACCTCCCTTCCCTGATCCCACCCCCTTCGGTTTTGCACATGTGTCCTTTACAGTTATTCTTGAAAACCCTTCCCTCTTATCCCCCCATTATCCTCTTCCCCCTTCCCTCTTGATACTGTCAGTTTGTTCTTAATTTCAATGTCTCTGGTTATATTTTGTTGGCTTGTTTGTTTTGTCGATTAGATTCCACTTATAGGTGAGATCATATGGTATTTGTCTTTCACCATCTCACTTATTTCACTCACAATAATGCTCTCCATTTCCATCCATGTTGTTGCAAAGTGTAGGAGCTCCTTCTTTCTTTCTTCTGTGAAGTATTTCATTGTGTAAAATGTACCATAGTTTTTGGATCCATTCGTTTACTGATGGGCACTTAGGTTGCTTACAACACTTGGCTATTGTAAATTGTTCTGCTATGAACATTGGGGACCACAGGATCTCAGGAATTGGTATTTCATAGTTCTTAGGATATAATCCCAGCAGTGGAATTGCAGGATCAAAAGGCAGTTCCACTTTTAGTTTTCTGAGGAACTTCCATACCGTTTCACAGTGGTGACCCCAGTTTGAATTCCCACCAACATTTCACTAGGGTTCCCTTTTCTCCACATCCTCTCCAGCACTTGTTGTTGATTTATTTATGATGGCCATTCTGACTGGTGTGAACTGGTATGTCATTGTGGTTTTAATTTGCATATCTCTGATATCTACTGATGCTGAGCATCTTTTCATATGTCTCTGGGCCCTCTGTATGTCCTCCTTGGAGAAGTGTGTCGAGTCCTTTGCCCATTTTTTAATTGTGTTGTTTATTTTACTGGAGTGGACTCATGTGAGTTCTTTAAATATTTTGGAGATCATACCCTTGTCTGAGGTATCATTGGCAAATACGTTTTCCATACAGTTTTTATCTTTTCATTTTACTGCTGTTTTTTTTTAGCCATGCAGAAGCTTTTTATTTCGATGAGAACCCATTTGTTTATTCTTTCCTTTATGTCCCTTGCTCTAGGGGACATATGAATGAAAATATTGCTATGTGGAATACCTGAGATTTTCCTGACTATGTTTTCCTCTAGAACTTTTATGATGTCATGATTTATATTTAAGTCTTTTATCCCCCTTGAATTTATTTTTGTGCATGATGCAAGTTACTGATCGAGTTTCATTTTTCTGCATGTAGCTGTCCAGATCTCAAAACACTATTTGTTGAAGAGGTTTTTTTACTTCATTTTATGCTTCTACCACCTTTGTCAAATATTAATTGGCCATAGAGACTTAGGTTTTTTCTGGGCCCACTGTTCTGTTCCATCGATCTATGTGTCTCTTCTGATGTCAGTACCAAACTGTTGTGATTAAAGTGGCTGTGTAATATGGTTTGATATTGGGTATTGTGATCCCTCCTACTTTGTTCTTCTTTCTCAAGATTGCTGAGGCTATTCAGAGTCTTTTATGGTTCCATGTAAATTTTTGAAATGTTTGTTCTAGATCTGTAAAATATGCCATTGATATTTTAATAAGGATTGTGTTGAATCTATAAATTACTTTGGGTACTATAGGCATTTTGTTGATGTTAATTCTTCCAACCCATGAACATGGTACATGCTTCCATTTGTTTGTGTCTTCCTTAATTTCTTTCTTCAGTGTTGTATAGTTTTCTGACTACAGGTCTTTTACCTCCTTGGTTAGGTTTTTTCCTAGATACCTTATTTTTCTTGTTGTTATATCAAATGGGATTTTTTCCTGATTTGTCTTTCTAATATTTTATTGCTGGTGTACAAAAATGCCTTTGATTTTTGAATATTGACTTTGCATCCCACTGCTTTGCCAAATTCACTTATTAGGTAGTGTAGTTTTCTAGAGGAGTCTATAGGATTTTCTATGTACACTATCATGTCATCTGCAAACAATAACAGTTTTGTTTCCTCCTTTCCAATTTGGATGCCTATTATTTCTTTTCTGTGTTTTATCACTATAGCTAGGACTTCCAATACTACATTGAATACAAGTGGTGAAAGCAGACATCCTTGTCTTGTTCCTGATCTTAGTGGGAAAGCGTATAGCTTTTGCCCATTGAGTATGATATTGGCTATAGGTCTCTTCATATGTGATCTTTATTATATTAAGGAATGCTCCCTCTATTCCCACTTTGCTGTTTTTATAATAAATAGGTTCTGTACTTTGTCAAATACTTTTCCATCATCTATTAATATGATCATGCAGATTTTGTTTTTCATGTTTTTTATGTGGTGTATAACATTTATTGATTTGTGTATATTATACCATGCTTGCATCCCTGGGGTGAATCCCACTTGATCATGGTGTAGTATCTTTTCAATGTATTGCTGGATGCAGGTTGCCAATACTTTGTTCAAGATTTTGGTGTCTATGTTCATCAGCAATATTGGCCTGAAGTTTTCTTTCTTTGTTGTGTCTTTATCTGGTTTTGGGCTTAGAATGATGCTGGCTTCATAAAAAGAGTTTGGGAGACTTTGGTCTTCTTTGATTTTTGGAATTGTCTGTGAAAGAAAAGGGGTAGCTCTTCCTTGAATGCTTTGTAAAATTCTCCTGTGAAACCATCTGGTCCAGGGCTTTTGTGTGCCTGGAGATTTTTAATTACCATTTTGATTTTGTCAGCTATTACTGATCTGTTCAGGCTTTCTGCTTTTTCTTTCAATTTTGGAAGATTATATTTTTCTAGAACTTTGTCCATTTCACCCAGGTTTTCAAATTTCTTGGCATACAGTTGTGCATAGTAATGTTTTACAATCCTTTGTATTTCTGTGTTATCAGAGGAGCTGTGTAACCTCTCCTCTTTCATTTCTGATTGTGTTTATCTGGGCCCTATCCCTTTTTTTCTTGATGGGTGTGCTTAAAGTCTTGTTGATTTTGTTTATCTTTTCAAAGAATCAGCTCCTGGATTCATTGATACTTAGAATTGTGCTTTTAGTCTATGTCATTTAATTCTGGTCTGATCTTGGTTATTTCCTTCCTTCTACTTGCTCTGGGCTGTCTTTGTTGTTGTTCCTCAAGTTCTTGCAGCTGTTGGCTTGGGTTGTTTATTTGAAATGTCTCTATCTTTTCTTTACAAAGTTGTATCTCTATGAACTTCCCTCTCAGGACTGCCTTCACTGTGTCCCATAAGTTTTGGACTGTTGTATGTTCATTTTCCATTGTTTCAAGAAAGTATTTGATTTCTTCCTTGATCTCATTCTTAACCCATTCATTGTTTAATAGCATGTTACTCAATCTCAATGAGTTCAAGTGTTTTTGAGTTTTTTCCTTGAGGTTGGTTTCTAGTTTCAGTACCTTGTAGTCAGAGGACATGCTTGATATAATTTCATTTTTCTCGACTTTGTTGAGGCTTGTTTTGTGTCCTATAATGTGGTCTAGCTTTGAGAATGTTCTATGTGCATTTGAGAAGAATGTATATTTTGCTTCTTTGGGATGAATATATATTTTTATATATATATAAAATCAGTTAAGTGCATTAGATCTAGGACATTGTTCAATGCTGCAATATCTTTGTTGATATTTTGTTTGGAAGATCTATCCATTTTTGACAGTGGGGTGTTAAAATCCCCTACTATAATTTCATTGCTGTCAATATCTTTCTTGAAGTCCTCCAAGATTTTACTGATGTATTTGGGTGCTCCTATGTTGGGTGCAGATATGTTTATAATGTTTATGTCTTCCTGGTGGAGTGTTCCCTTGAGTATTATGTAGTATCTTCCTGGGTCTGTTTTTATGGCCCTTGTTTTGAAATCAATGTTGTCTGATATGAGCATCTTGACTTTTTTCCTGTCTATTTGCTTTCAATATTTTTTATAACCCTTTGCTTTCCACCGTGTAGGCATTTTGTTCTGAGGTGGGTCTTTTTTAAGCAGCATATGTGTGGGTAATTATTTCTCATCCATTCAGCTTTCTCATGTCTTTTGATTGGAGCATTTAATCCATGTACATTTAAGGTTATTATTCATAGGTACTTATTCATTGCCATTTTACCACCTTTATACCCGCATTCCTCTCTTTAAAATGTTTTTCTTCCTTTTACTAAAGCAGTCCCTTTCACATATCTTGCAGCACTGGTTTGGTGGAGGTGTACTACTTCAGTCTTCTTTTGTCTGAGAAACTCAATTTTGCCTTCCATTTTAATTAAGAGTCTTTCAGGATAGAATTGTTTTGGTTCCAGGCCTCTGCTTTTCATTATTTGGAATTTTCTTGCCTATCCCTTCTGGCTCTGTAGAGTTTATGTTGAGAAGTCAGTTGCTGGCTTATCAAGGTTCCCTTATATGTTACTTCCTTCTTCTCCCTTGCTGTCTTTAAGATTTTTTCTTTGTCTTAGAATTTTGCCATTTTAATTATGATGTGTCTTGGAGTGGGCCTCTTTGGGTTCCTCTTGATTTGGACCCTCTGTGTTTCCTGGATTGGTGTGACTTTTTCTCTCATCAAATTAGGGAAATTTTCCATCATGACTTTTTCAAACAGGTTTTCTATCGCTTACTCTTCTTCTTCTCCTTCTGGTACCCTTATCATATGAATATTATTACATTTCATGTTGTCCTGCAGTTCCCTTAATACCTCTTTGTTCTTTCTGAGTCTCTTTTTTCCTTTTCTTCCTTTTTCGGGATTTGTCTTCTACCTTATCCTCCAGCTCGCTGATTCAATCCTCTGGTTCATCCAGCCTGCTTTTGATTCCTTCTACTGTATTCTTCAACTCAGAAATTGTATTCTTCTTTTCCTCTTGGCTCTTGTTAATGGTTTCTATTTCCTTTTTCACGCTGATATACTTTGCAGTGAGTTCATTGCAATTTCCCTGTAGTTTTAGGTAATTCTCAATGAGCTCATTGAGCTTCCTTATAACCATTGCTTTGAACTCAATATCTGATAGTTGACTTGCCTCTATTTCATTTAGCATTCTTTCTGAGGCTTCCTCCTTTCCTTTCACTTGAGGTTTGTTTCTTTGTCTTCCCATTGTTTGTGAGAGTCTTCTTGTTAGCCTCTGCTTCTTGAATTGATCTGTCCTGACTCCCTGAGTTTGTGGTGTGAACTTCTATGGCAGGAGACCTGTGCAATTCAGAACTGCAGTCTCCTTGATCCCCTGATCTTGCTGCTCTTGGGATGTCATTTTTGTTGGCTCTCTGGATGTATTTGGGTTCTGATTCTTCTGGGGTCTTTCTTTGGTGGGTCCTTTCCTCCAGCTAGTTGACTGATGGTCATTCCCCCCCACCCATGTCTTCTTTGTTGTTGTGCAGGTGAAGACCAGTTGTGCCAAAGTTGGTTCTTCTGTCTGTCCGAAGTTATAAGGCTTCTCTTTTACTATGGTTCAGATGTATGTTCTGGGTATTTTCTCCACAGTTTAGTTGTAATTCCATATTGGTCCTGGGAGGAGGTTAGTGTGGCTTCCACTCACTCCTCTGCCAATTTCCTTTATTATCTGTTGGTGGTTACTTTGTGGTGGGCTCTCTCTTCCAGCAGGTATATTTGTGCTCATGGCTCCCATCTACTCTTGTATGTGAACAGTTGCAGGGAGAAGGCAAAATGGATTAAGACAGCCCAAGAGTATTCTATGGGATTTAAAGTACCAAAATGTAAAGAAGAGATAGGAGATCCTTTGGATAAGTATAGCAACAACCATAATATTTCACCCAATTAGCCACTTTTGGTGAAAGTGAAAAAGGGATAAGACTCTTGCTGGGGGGGGGGATTATGAGCTGAGTCCAGAAAACAGAGCACTTGTGGGGGGTCAGATGATGAGCCATAGTGAGAAAAAAAGATAGAAAATAGACATAGTGTGCAAGAGAATAGAGTTAACCACAAGTGTAATAAAGCTCTGGAATATAGTGAAATGGGGTAAGATCTGGGAGGTGTGTTGTGTAGTATCTACAATTATATGGAAAAACAATTATTTATAATAATACTGGACAACAATAATATGACAAGAACTATATGGTCTGAATAACAAGAATAGGAAGCACATGATCTAGAGTAGTGTGCTATTTTAACACAAGTGAAAGAAGAAAACTAAAATACACTATGGAAGAGAAAACAAAAAAAAACAGTCAAACAACACAATTAAACAAAAAATAAAACACAGAAAATTAAATAGAAAGAAGAGAAATAAAAAAGTACTAATAAAATAAAAGAAGTAAAAATAATGAAAAAAAATAATAATACAAATAAACCATAACATTTAAGTTCTCTAGAATTGCAAAGTGAAATTTGTCTGTTTCTCAGTTGTTTGGGTTAGCCTTGTGTTCCCTCTTTGGGTCTGATTCTGATTCTTTCACAGCTCTAGGTCTTATTGTCTCAATTGGGGGGAAAAAGCCTCCTGCTAACTTTAAACAGGTCAGGTGAGTTCTGCTGGTGTTCCCAGATGCCAGAGGATGATAGGGGTTGGGATTCACTTTTCTCTCTTCCTATGGTTTTGTGAGGGTGGGGGCCAGGTCTGGGACACAGTCTTCACAGTTGCCCAGCCCCCAGCCCAGATTCTCTGTGTGCTGCTGTGCCTCCACTGTCCATCTGTGTCAGACCAGTGCCTTTAATCCACCAGTTGTGTCATTTCTCAGGTACACTAATTGGGGGCAATTCACACACCACCCTCCCCCTTTGCTGTCCTAGGTGCTGGACACTCTTAAAGTCTCTTCAGGGCAGTTCAGCCCCCACACTAAGTTAAGTCTTTCTGAGGACTGCTAACTCCCTGAGCTCTGCTGCTCTCCTCTGTGCAGTGCCTCCTCCTTCCTCTTATGGAGCCAGCAGCACTGCAGCTGGGAGGGCAGCAGCAGGGAGGTGGCCAGGATGGCAGTGGTGGGGGTGGGCAGCCTCTACATCTGAGTTTCCTAAACAGTGACTGAGAGACTTTTTTTTAAAATAAAATTCTCCCATTTAAGCCTGCTGCTCTTAACAAATGCCTGGCTTCTCACACATCCCAACTTTCTAACTAGACCAGAGACTATCCAGATCAGGGTCCATAATGACCCAACTCTTCTCCCTTCTACAGGTATCATGCAGCTCCCCAATTTCTCTGGTAATGACCCAGCTGGCATCTATAGTCCCAGTGGGTGAACACCACCCCTGTGTTCTCCCACTTCGTTGTTATTCCCTCTAGCAACTTCAAGTACAAAGGTCCATCCTGGTGCCATTCTGTTCTCACTGTTTAGCAAGGGAGAGAGCTGTTGATTTGGCTCTCCTTAGAGGATCCTGTGGCAGGTGCCAGGCTGGGGGCTACAGCAGCTCTGGTTCTTGTACTAGTCCGAGGGACTTTACCATCCCAACGCCATCTCCATACTGTCTGTTTTACAATGTGCTCTACAATTTTGGCCTCCAACCTTCATATATGCTGGGATACCATTGGCTGTTCACTCTTTTCCTCATAAGATCAGCTAGGTGTTCTACCTGTGCTCAGGGGAAAGTAGTCTCCATTCCAAACCTACCTTGCTGCCATCTTCCCCTGTCTTTTTTGTATTTTTTTTTTGTTCAAGCACAGTTGTCTCCATTTTCCCACCACCACTTTCCCCTGCCCCACACACCTTTCTCACTCAGCCCTGCAATCCCCTTTCCTTCTGAGAGCTGTCAGTCTGTTCTCTATAAGTCTGTTTTAATTTTGTTAGTTTATTTTGTTCATTAGATTCCACATGAGTCAAATCATATGGTACTCGTCTTTCTCTGACTGGTTTATTTACAACATACAAATGATGTATTATAGAATTGTATACCTGGAACCTACATAATTTTATTAACCAATGTCACCCCAATAAAATCAATAAAAATATAATAAATAAATAAATAAATAAATAAATGCACTATTTAAAATAGTGTTGTAAATTTAGCATCAGCACAAATAATTATCTTTAACATGTTTTTTTCTTTTGAAGAAACCATGAGATACTTAATTCACAGGATCAAATATTAGGGGATCTGATTTCTAGTCTGAATTGTGCTACTACCTACCCAATAAAAAATATTTATAACTTCTAAGTTTACTGTTTTTTCTTCTAGCACTAAGGCCAGCACTTTTTTTCTTTAAAGGGCCAGATACTCATTATTTTATGTTTTGTGGTCCATGGAGTCTCTGTAGTAATAACTCAACTCACCTGTTATGGAGCAGAATCACTGATAGAAAATGCATAAACAAATAGGCATGACTGTATATCAATTGTATTTACAAAAGCAGGTGCTAGGCTGAATTTGACCCAGTGGCCACAGTTTTCCAAACATTACACAGGAAATGCCAGGATTGGACGAGATTATTAATTTCAAACCCGGCAAGGCATTCAGATAATTTGTGGGTGATTTTGTAAAATACAGCTTTCTGCCTCCTACTCCTAACCAACCTCTAACTACTGAATCAAAATACTCAGGAGTAAGACTCAAAGATCATAAACCCAGGTTCCTGAAGTACTTTGAATGCAGGTCTACAGACAATGGTTAACAATCACTGGACTTGGTGATTTCTAGGCCTCTTCAAACTCCAGCATTCTTTGATAAATAGAAATTCTCAGCAGTGGTTTTGTTCAAAGTTATATATATTTATAAATACAAAATATGTTAAAATAATTTCACTGTTTGAGAATAACGGTTTGATGGCAGTTTGAGAATAATTTATTAATTTCAAAGATATTAATAGATTAATTTATGCCAGAAAAATGTGTAGAAAACAGACATTCTATAAATATTACTACTCTTCAAAACAAAACAGAAGTCCTTGGGTTTCACTTTCTGAAGCATTCCTCTTAGAGCAGTGGTTATCAAACTTGTTGGTCTTTAGGAAGCCTTAACATTCTTTAAAATTACTGAAGATCTTAAAAAGTTTTTGCTTATATAAGCTGAGGAAAACTTGATGCTTATCTATTTATATTTACCATGTTAGATATTAAAACTGATTTTAAAATTTAAATAATTATGTTAATAACAAACTGATGACATGTAAATGTATACAATTATTTTTTAATTATACTTTGAAAAACAAAATATTGATGAGATTGGCCTTTATTTACAGTTTTTCGTATCTGTTTAATATCTGGCTTAATAAAAGACAGATTTTCATATCTGTCTGTATTTAATCTGTTACCACATATTGTTTGGTTGAAGTATATGAAGAAAATATGGCTTAACATTGATGTGTAGTTGGAAAACTAAGAAGTATTTTATTTTATTTTATTTTATTTTATTTATTTATTTTTAGGACTCAACCCATATTTTTTATTTAATCTTAATGGTAATTTTTATATTACTTTTTACTCCCCTTATACATTCCTCCCCCCAGCAATCACCACACTGTTGTCCATGTCCATGCATCATTTTTTTATTTTTGCTCCATCCCTCCATCCCCTAACCTCCACCCTCCAATAGCTGTTTTCTTGCTCTTCATCTATGAGTCTGTCCCTACTTTCTTTGTTAGTTCAGTTTGTTCATTAGATTCCACATATGAGTGAAATCGTATGGCATTTGTCTTTCTCTGACTGGTTCTCTGTCTTATCTCTGAAATACACTTAGCATAATATATCTGAAGAAACCCAACTACATTGGAAGAATATTAGCACTCCTATGTTCACTGCAGCATTATTTACAGTTGCAAAGCTATGGAAGCAGCCTAAGTGTCCATCTATAGATGAATGGATAAAACAAGTATGGGACACTTACACAATAGAATACTGTTAGGCCATAAAAAAGAAAATTTTACCATTTTCAACATTATGGATGGACCTGGAGAACATTATGCTGAGGATTATTTTAATAGAATTTTCAGATATCTGTAGATATTCTTATTTGATACCACACAAAAATTTGACAAGTTTTATTTCAGGTTATATTGAGATATGAAAAATGAAACCATAACAATGAACTTTTTACTCTGTTACAATCAAATCCATCCGTATATCTTGCACTCTGAATAATTTTAACACTGGGAAGAAATGCTCTCTGTTTTTTTCCTGGAAGTGACAAGCTCACTTTATTTAAAAAATCTGCCAAGTACCCATGTAGTTAACAATTCCTTATAAAAATTTCAAGTAAAAGTGGTGTTTATATATGACAAATCAACTGTCAACATAATATTCAATGGGCAAACATTAAATTATTTCCCTTAAGATCAGGAACAAGACAGGGATGCTCACTTTCACCAATCTTATTCAAAGTAGCTGGGGTGGGGGGAAAGGCAGACAAATGTATTTCAACAAAACAATAAAATTTTAAAAATGCAAAAAAAAAAAATAGCACTGAAAGACCTACCCAGAGCAATCAGACAATAAGAAGAAGTAAAAGGCATCCAGACTGGAAAAGAAGGAGTGAAACTGTGGCCCTTACCAGTGTGGCTCAGTGGGCTGGGTGTCATTCTGCAAAGAGAAAGGTCATCAGTTTGATTCCCAGTCAGGGTACATGCCTGGGTTATGGGCTCCATCCCCCAGCCAGGCACCATGGGAGAGGCAACCAATCTATGTTTCTCTCTCACATCAATGTCTCTCTCCCTCTCTTTCTCTCTCCCCTCCTCTCTAAAAATAAATAAATAAGATCTTTTAAAAATTCATGTACCTTTAAAAAAAGGAGTCAAACTGTCATTATCTGCAGATAACATGATCCTGTATATAGAGAAAATTAAACATTCCACAAAAAATCTACTAAAACTAATAAATGAATTCAGTAAAGTAGCAGGATACAAAATAAATATCCAGGAATCTGTTGCATTTTTATACATCAATAGTGAACTACCAGAAAAAAAGAAACTTAAAAAAAAATTCTACTTACAATTACATCAAAAATAATATAAAGTACTTAGCAATAAATTTCACTGAGGAAGTAAAATACCTGTACTTGAAAAATTATAAAACACTGAAAAAAGTAATTGAAGAAGATATAAATAAGTAGAAGCACATACTATGTTCATGAATAGGAAAAATTAACATCATTAAAATGCTCATACTACTCAAAGCAATCAATATAATCTACACAATTCCTATTGAAATGCCAAAAGCATATTTCACAGAACTAGAACAAATATTCCAAAAATGTATAGGGAACCACAAAAGATCTTGAATAGTCTCAGCAATCTTGAGAAAGTACAAAGTAGGAGGAATCATGCTACCTGATATCAGACTGTATTACAAGGCCATGGAAATAAAAAACAGCCTGGTGCTGGCATTAAGCAGACACATAGATAAATAGAACAGCATAGAGAGCCCAGAAATAAACCTACTCTTTGATGAAATATTAATATTTGACAAAGGAGGCAAGAACATACAAGAGGGTAAAGACAGTCTATTCAAAAAATGATGCTGGGAAAATTGGACAGATATGTGTGAAAAATGAAACCAAACCACCTTCTTACACCATATACAAGAATAAATTCAAAATAGATTAAAGATTTAAATATAAGATTCAAAACTTTAAAAATTCTAGAAGAAATTAGGCAGTAAAATTTCAGACATTTCTTGTAACAATATTTTTCTGATATATCTCCTCAGACAAGGGAGACAAAAGAAAAAATAAAACAAATAGACTATGTGAAACCAAAATTTTTTGCACAGCAAAGGAAACCAACAAAATGAAAAGACAACACACTGAATGAAAGAACATAGTTGCCAATGATACATCTGATAAGGGGTTAATAGCCAAAATTTATAAAGAACTTCTACAACTCAACACAAAGAAATCAAACAATCCAATTAACAAATGGGTAAAGGACCTGAATAGACACTTCAGAAAGGACATACAGAGGGCCAATGGACATATGAAAAGATACCAAATGTCACTAATCATCAGAGAAATGCAAAATAAAACCACAATGAGATATCACCTCACACCTTCAAAATGACTGTCATCAGTAAATCAACAAACAGCCCTAGCTTGTGTGGCTCAGTGGATTGAATGCCAGCCTGTGAACCAAAGGGTAAATGATTTGATTCACATTCAGGGCACATGCCTAGATTGTGGTCTAGGTCCCCAGTGGGTGTGCACAGGAGGCAACCATACATTGATGCTTCTCTCCCTCCCTTTCTCTCTCCCTTCCCCTCTCTAAAAATAAGTAAATAAAATCTGTTAAAAATTTAAATACCTTAAAAAGAATAATTGTCCATTTAAAAATAAATAAACAAATAAACAACAAGTATTAGTGAGAATATAGAGAAAATAGAACTATCACACACTGCTGGTGGGAGTGCAGATTGGTGTAGACACAATGGGAAACCATGTGGAGCTTCCTCAAAAATTTAAAAATGAAATTCCCTTATGTCCCAGTGATTCCACTTCTGGGAATATATCCAATGGAACCCAAAACATTAATTCAAAAGAATAAACACTGCCCTATGTTCATTGCAGCACTATTTACAATAGTCAAGATTTGGAAGCAGTCCATGTGCACATCAGTAGATGAGTTGAAAAAACAGCTGTGGCACATGTACACAATGGAAAATTACCCAACCATAATAAAGAAGGAAATCTTACCTTTTGCAACAGCATGGATGGATGTGGAAAGTATTATGCCAAGTGAACTAAGCCATTCAGAGAAAGACAAGTACCATATGATTTCACTCATATATGGACTCTAATGAACAAAATAAGCTAACAAGTAAAACAGAAAAAGACTCACAGATACATAGAATAGACTGACAGCTGTCAGAGGGGTGAGGAATGAGCATCTGGGTGTAAAGGGTAAAGTGATTAAGAAAAAAAACCTCATACGCACAGACAACAGCATGGTGATTACCAGACATAAAGGGAGATGGGGGAGATAGAAGAGGGTAAAGAAGGACTAAATGATGATGGAAGGAAAGTTGACTTGAGGTGGTGCACACACAATACAATGCACAGAAGAGGTATTATAGAATAGTGCACTTGAAACCTATATAATTTTTAAATCAATGTGATCTCCAATAAATTCAACAAAATCTTTTTTAAAAGGTGGTAGACTTCTATTATGTTCAGCTAGTGTTATTTCAATGAATTATTTTTTACTGCCCTGTAGTACATATATTATACTATATAAAAATGAATATAAAATGTATTTATTAATTTCAATGTCTCTGGTTATATTTTGTTTGCTTTTACCAGAGACATTGAAATTAAGAACAATCTAACAATAACCAAAATGGAGGGGAGAGGGAACAATGGGGGGAAGGGTTTTCAGGAACTACTGTAAAGGACACATGGACAAAACCAAGGGGGAGAGTGGAAGCAAGGGAGAGAGTCGGGTTTGGCTGGGGTGGGGGGACTGGTGGGGGGATAATGCAGGCAACTGTAATTGAACAACAATAAAATTATTTTAAAAATGCATTTTTCTAAAAATGCTAATTATCTTTTGCAAGGTGGTGTGATTTCAGTGAATGAATGTGTTCATCAGAGTGTGGTATATGTAATACTCTACATGAAGGGATAATTCTCAGAATGTTAACTGCATGCTAATCATGACACTGTTATTTCAGTGAAAAAATGTGCCCATCACATTATGGTATATGGAATAAACTACATATATACACCTGCATAAAAGAAAAATGAAATATAATGTTACAAATATGTATAAATATATTATAGATTACAACAAAAGATAATGGATTAAAGATGGCTGTTAAATAACAGATTTTATCAGTTTGAATAAAATAATCAAAGAAAAAAGCCAGCTGACAAATACATAGTTATATCCACAATTTTGAAATCTAGATGTGCCTCAATAGAAGTGTGAATACTCAGCAGTAGTTATAATGAATGGACCAGATCTTATGAGAACATGGAAATATAATCAGGTAAATAAAGCAAGCTACAGAATAATAACCAGAAGTGTGTATGTATAAAAATGACTACATACATACAAACTCATGAAACATCCATTCAGGGATACTATGAAGAAAAAAAATTGAGGAGGCCTGGGGTCATGGGACTTCAGCATTTCACTCTGTTTTTATGTGTTTTAATTTTTATGAGAAAATATCTTCAACTATTTAAAAAGGGAAATAGTTTCAAAAGCACTATCACATTCTCTTCCTTTCAGGTTTTTACAGAAACCTTTTTTTTCTCTTCTCACCTTGGAGGTCTGTTTTCATAACCCTGCCTATTGACCATTTTAATTTTTTTCATTTATATAACAGCTTCTTTTTACCAAGAGGATTGTGAAGCACTGGGAAGTGCCTAGAGGAACTCAACCAAATGACAATTGATATATTAGTAATTAAACTAATTCTACTCTCAACCTATTTCTTTTTGCCAAATAGTTTTCTGTGGCTTCTAGTATAAATAGATATAAAATATATCAATAGTTCTATATCTTGCCTTCTTTTCAGAAATGAGTGATAAATACTATTTTTCATTCATTTCATTAAATGTTGGTTTGCCTGAAACTAAGTTGCATGAACTTAACATCTTCAAGTGCTACCAGCAAACCATTTTGAAATTTGTCTCCTCTGGGATACATCAACACAAATCTCCAGTTGTATTTTGAATTGACATTCTACATACATATGCTTGGTGTACACATTAAAAATGCAAGGAATACTTTGAATAATATACTAGCCTAGACAGAGTAGTCATGTAAATAAAAGGGCCAACTTGATATTAGGCATAATTAGTTTACAGAGGCAGAGGCAAATATTCTTGTCTGTATTACAAAATGCCAACTGCCTTCTGTTTACAAGCTGAATTTAATATTATAGAGTTATTGACTTCTATCCTCTAAATAATACAGAAAGATCCTTCTGGAGCCATCATACGCAAGTAATAGTGCAACTGAAACTGTCTCAGAAAAACATTAGCAGTATTATCATACAAACACCTAAGCAGTAATGAGGAACATAGCAGAAACCCAGTGAACAGAGCAAAACTCAGAGGTTAAATTTTAAGAAAATAACATTGTTATATCGTTTCATTTTCTCATTATTAATAATGTCAGAACACTACATTTACTTTTATCATGTTTTCCATTTTTATTACCGTGACTGAATATTCAAAAAATCGGACATGTTTTATAGCAATTTCATTATCTTTTACAATAATTATCAAGGTAATATACAACCCTTAGAAAAGGTTGATCATTAAAATACAAAGTAGCTCATTTTCAACAAAAAGGTTAGAAGCAGAAAAAAATGGCATTGAGTTCATCTTCTTTTATCCTTGTGAGTAGAATATTTATTGATAATATATCTAATATTAGTCTCATTTTTTGTAGCTTGTGCTATTTATTTTTCTTTTTTATTATATGTTTTCATTGCCATTTAACCCCATTATACCCTTGGCCCCCATGCAATCACCATGCTGTTGTCCATGTCCATGAGTCCTTTTTCCTTTTGGCTCGATTCCTCCACCCCATAATCTCCCCCACCAATAGCGGTCATCCTGCCCTATACCTATGAGTCTCCCTCTATTAAACTTGTTACTTCAGTTACTTCATTAAATTCCACATATGAATGAAATCATATGGTACTTTCCTTTCACCACCTGGCTTATATCATGTATCATAACATTCTCCAGGTCCATCTATACTGTTGCAATGAGAAAAATTGTCTTCTGTTTTGCAGCCAAGTAGTATTGTATTGTGTAAATATCTCATAGTTGTTTCATCCACTCATTTACTGATGAACACTTGGGCTGCTTCCATACCTTGGCAAATATAAATAATGCTGCAGTGAACATAGGGGTGCTTAATCTTTCAAATTCATGTATTGGGTATCTTTGGACATATTCCCAGAAGTGGGATTGCAGGGTCAAAATGTGGATGCATTTTTAATTTTTTTAGGTATTTCCATGCTGCTTTCCACAATGGCTGCTCCAGTCTGTATTCCCATGAACAGTGCAAAAGAGTTCCCTTTTCTCTACATCTTCACCAGCACCTGTTGCTTGTTGATTTATTGATGCTAGCTATTCTGACAGGTGTGAGATGATACCTCACTGTGGTTTTAATTTGCATTTCTCTGATGACTGGTGATGTAGGGCATCTTTTTGTATATCTGTTGGTCACCTGTATGCCATCTTTGGGGAAGTGTCTATTCAGGTTCTTTGTCCATTTTTTAATTGGATTGCTTACTATTTTTGGAGTTGAGTTTTGTAAAGTCTTTTTTTTTCACATTTTTTATTGCTGCTCAAGTACACTTGTCTCCATTGTCCCCCCACCACTCCCCCTACCCCAGCCAGCCCCACGCTATCCACCTTTGGTTCCATCCATGTGACCTTTATACATGTTCCTGAAAACCCATCACCCTTTGCCCCCCATTATCCCCTCCCACATCCCCTCAGATGTCAATTCTTTATAATTTTGGACATTGGCACCTTATTACATGTGTTGGTGAATATGTTCACCCATTCTGTGGGTTATCTTTTTATTTTGTTGATGTTTTCCTTTGCTGTGCACAAACTTTTTAGTTTGATGTAGTCCCATTTATCTATTTTTTCTTTTGTTTCCCTTGCCTGAGGAGATATATCATGTAAAATTTTGCTATGAGCAATGTCCGATATTTTACTGCCTATGTTCTCTTATAGGATTTTTATAGTTTCGGGTCCAACGTTTAAGTCCTTAATCAATTTCAATTTATTCTTGTGTGTGGTGTAAGAAGGTGGTCTAGTTTCATTTTTATGCATGCATCTGTCCAATTTTTTAACATCAATTATTGTATAAGCTGTCTTTAGTCCATTGTGTGTGCTTGCTTTTTCTATTGAATATTAATTGACTTTAATTATGAGGGTTTATTTCTGGGCACTCTATTCTGTTCCATTGATCTATGTGTCTCTTTTTATGCCAGTGCCATGCTTATTTGATTACCATGGCCTTATAGCATAGTTTTATATGAGGTGCTGTGATTCCTCCCACTTTGTTCTTCTTTCTCAGGATTGCTGTTGCCATGCAGGGACTTTTGTGGTTCCACATAAATTTTGCAATATTTGTTCTACTTCTATGAAATATGACATTGTAATCTTGATAGGAATTGTGTTGAATCTATAGATTGCTTTGGATATCATGGACATTTTAATGATGTTAATTCTTCTTATACATGAACATGGTATGTGTTTCCACTTGTTTGTATCCTCTTCAATATCTTTCTTCAGTGTCTTATAATTTCCCAAGTACTAGTTGTTTACATCCTTGGTTAGATTTACTCTTAGGTATTTTATTCTTATTGAAGCCATTGTGAATTGGTTTGGTTTTTTAATTTCCCTTTCTGTTAGTTCATTATGGGCATGTAAAAATGCAACTGATTTATGGATATTAATTTTTTATCCTACTACTTTGCTGAATTCATTTATCAGTTCTAGTAGTTTCTTGGTGAAATTGTTGGGGTAATCTATGCACAGTATCATGTCATCTGCAGATAAAGAAAGTTTTACTTCTTGTTTCACTATTTGTATGCCCTTATTTCTTCTTCTTGTCTGATTTCTGTGACTAGAACTTCTGGTACTATGTTGAATAAGAGAGGTGAAAGCAGACATCCCTATTTGTTCCCAATCTTAAAGGGAATGCCTATAGTTTTTGCCCATTGGCAGTGGGTTTGTCATATATGGCCTTTATTATGTCTATGTATGTTCCCTCTATTCTTAATTTACTGAAAGATTTTATCATCAATAGGTGTTGAATTTTATCAAATGCTTTTCCTGCATCTATTGATATGATCATGTGTTTTTTATCCTTCATTTTGTTCATTTGGTTACTCACAATTATTATTTTGTGAATGTTGTGCCAAACTTGCATTCCCAAAATAAGGTCAACTTGATCATTATGTATGATCTATTTGATGTATCGCTGTATTTGGTTTGCTAATATTTTTTGAGGATTTTTGCATCTATGTTCATCAGGGATATTGGCCTGAAATTTTGCTTTATCTGGTTTTGGAATTGGGAAAATGCTGGCCTCATAAAATGAGTTTGGAAGTTTTTCCACCTCTTCAATTTTTTAAAATACTTCGAGAAAGAGAGGTGTAAATTCTTCCTAGAATGTTTAGTAAAATTCACCTGTGAAGCCATTCAGTCCAGTGCTTTTGCTTGTTGGGAGGTTTTTGATTACTGCTTCAATTTCACTAGGTGCAATCTGTCCATTCAAATTCTCTGATTCTTCCTGATTTAGTTTTGGATGATTGTATGTTTCTGGGAATTTATCCATTTCATCCAAGTCATCCAATTCGGTGGCATATAGTTGTTCGTAATATTTTATTACAATCTTTTGTATTTCTTTGGTGTAGTTGTCATTTCTCCAATTTCATTTATCATTTTTTTTCAATTTGGCTCTCTCTTTTCTCTTGATGATTCTGGTAACAAATTGTCAATCTTTTTTATCTTTTCAAAGAACCAGCTCTTCGATTCATTGATCTTTTGTGTCATTTTCTTAGACTCTATTTCATTTATTTCTGTCCTGCTCTTCATTATTTGCCTCTTTCTACTCACTTTAGGCTTTATTTGTTGCTGTTTCTCAAGTTCCATTAAGTATGAAGTTAGATTATTTATTTGAGCTTTTTCTTGTTTTAGAGATAGGCCTGTAATGCTAATAAACTTCCCTCTTAGGATTGCTGTCCCAGTGTCCCACAGATATTGGATTATTTTGTTCTCATTTTCACTTGTTTCAAGGTACCTTTTTTGTTGTTGTTTATTTATTTATTTTTATTGTTGTTCAAGTACAGTTGTCTCCATTTCCCCACCACCAGTCTCCCCGGCTCTACCCACCCCCACCTCCCACCCTCAATCCTACCCCCTTTGGCGTTGACCATGTGTCCTTCATACATGTTCCTTGATGTCTTCAAGGTATCTTTTGATTTCTCCCTTGATCTTGTTGTTGACCCATTTGTTGTTTAATAACATGTTATTTAGCTTCCATGTATGTCTTTGTGTGTTTTTTAGTGTTCTTCATGTGCTTGATCTCTAGTTTCATAGCATTCTGATCATAGAAGATGCTTGATATGATTTCAATCTTTTTAAATCTGTTGAGGTTGGTTTTGTATCCTGACATGTGGTCTATCCTAGAAAATGTTCCATGTGCACTGGAAAAGTATGTGTATACTAGTTTTTTAGAGTGAAATGCTCTAAAGGTATTGATTAAATCCATTTGATCTAGTGAGTTGCTTAAGGCCACTGTTTTCTTGTTGATTTTCTGTCTAGAATACTATATGTTAAAGTCAATTGGGATATTAAAATCCCCTATAAAAACTGTATTTATGTCAATATCTCCTTTTATGTCCATTGATATTTGCTTTACATATTTTGGTGCTCCTATGGTGGGTGCATACATGTTTATTAGGGTTATACCCTTTTGTTGGAATTCATTTAATTTACATCTTTATCACTAACCATGAAGGATATTGTCTGTGCCCTTACTGATGATCTGTGAAGATTCTTCTTTGGCAAAGTGGCCTGTTCTACCTTTGAAGAAATTTTAATTGATTGACATTTATACTTTCTGGGAGGCCAAGAGCTTCCTGCCTATAAATTTCACCTATACATTTTACCTATTTCTTATGGAAAGGTAATTCTCAAAATGAGGTGACCACATTCCAGAGAATGTAGAAAATGATCAAATGGGATAAGGAAAGAAAAGATTCTTGTGTATGTGTATGTGTGTATATGTATGCCAGAATTATATATACATATATATAGTTATATCACTTTTTATATACATGTATATCTATATCACTCAGTGATATATACATATATATAATGAGAATAGCAGAGTACAAACCTCAGAAAACCTTCAGTTTAACAAAATAGATAACCAGTGTAATACTTGTCAGAATAAACTTGTTCAGAATTATGGAAATTAAGCAAAGTCTCACAGAAATTGTGGAGGATTTATTTTAGAAGTAAAATGAATCTCAGTAAGAACAGGGAAATTTTTGTCATTTTAACTTGTTTTATTCCTATCACCTTTCCCCAAGTGAGTATTAACCTTGGTGGGGAAAATGTACATTCGCTGTGAAAACCAGAGTATTAGTAGCTAATGAAATGAGAACAGGTTTGGAGCTCCTTCAAAGCTCCATTTCCAGAGAACTATCATAATTTAACTAGTCTGGTAGTTTCCTAGAAGACCTCATTCAGAGTGCCTCTCTTTTTATAACCTGAGTCAAAGTTTGCCCACTGTGAACAATTTTTCCCTGGGAGCATTTGTCAAAAATAATCAGTAGCAATGGTTTAATAGCAAATCAGCCTGAGGCAGAGGATAAGAACTGGTATAAAAAATGGGTTAACCAGAAAGCTTAAAAGGACACACTGGGGAATGAGATGTCAATAGGGGACTTATTCTTAAGAATCAAAAAGGCCATGTGCCTGTGTAGAACTATGCTAATGCCAATAAAGACATAAAAATCTGTAAGCTCTCACCTCTGGCTAACTTTGAGGCCCTGAACAAACAGGAATAAAGACTCTAAGGCAGTGAAGTAAACTACCTGGCTAAGAATCTAAAACATCATAACACAGAGCTCCTCAAAAAAAGGTGATCTATCAGTTACATGAATCCAAGAAAATATTTGTTCAACATTTGTTGATAACAAAGCTAACTGAATAGAAATTTCAGTGGTCACATAAGACAAAGAAATCACATATTACATAATTAATTCAGAAAACTCAGTAAACTAGCAACAATAAGTCCAAACCCTGGAAAGGGAAAGAATTTGACTTCCAGAGTTGCTAGAATGTACTATATAAGCAGTCTGCTTTTCAACAGAAAAAATATAAAGAAGCATGCAAATGTACAACAAAACATAGCTCATAAACAACATTTTTAAAACATGAATAGAAACTTTCCCTGAGGAAGATAAGACAAAGAATTTAAATCAGCTATTTAATTTTTTTCAAAGAAATATTGAAAATCATATCTAAAGAACTGTAAAGTATAAAATGTACCAACAAAGTGAAAATACCAATAAAACATAGGTATTATTTTTTAGGAAGACAAAATAGAAAATCTGGAGTTGAAAACAATAAAAACTGAAAAATCACTAGAGGGGCCTGACATCAGAATTGGGCAGGCAAATGAAAGAATCAGTGAATTTGAAGATACGTCAATTGAGATAAATCTTAGGACCAGAAAAAAAAACTGAAGAAAATTAAAGTGCCTAAGAGATCTATGTGACACAAACAATAACACCAACATAGGCACACAGGGAATCCCAGGAATAAAAAGAGACATTTGGGCAAAAAGTGTATTTGAAGAAACAATGGGTGAAATCTTTCTGAATTTGATTTTATATATATAAATTTACTCATCTAAGAAGCTCCATGAACTCCAAGTAGGAAGAATTGAACAAGATACTTAGAAAGGCACATTATAATCAAACTGTTGAAAGATGAATAAAAAATCTTAAAAGCCAAAAAAGAAGAGTGACTCATCACATACAAGGGGGTCACAACAAGATTAATGGTTCATACATCATCAGAAACCATGCAAGCCAGAATACAGAGGTATGACAGTTTCAAAGTGTTAAGGAAAAAGGCTATAAATCAAAAATTCTATATGCAGCAAAACTATCCATCTAAAGTGAAGAAAAAATAAGACATTCCCAGGTAAAAGCTAAAAGAATTTGTCACTAGCAGGCTTTACCTATAAAGAATACTAAAAGGAATCTGTTTCAATGTTGTTACTTTATCTCATTCTTTAGGTTTCACATATAAGTGAAATCATATGGTATTTGTCATTCTCTGACTTATTTATTTCATTTAGCATAATACCCTCTAAGTCCATTCATGCTGCCACAGATGGTAAGATTTCATTCTTTTTTATATCTATTGTATATATGCATCATCATTTTTATATCCATGTGTCTGTTGATAGGCATTTGGGTGGCTTCCATAGCTGGGCTATTATAAACAATGCACAAAGAACGTACAGACTCATAGATACATAGAAAAGACTGATGTTTGCTAGAGGGGAGGGGTTTGGGAGGCTGGGTAGAAAATATGAGGGGATTAAGAATTACAAATTGGGTAAGGGTTAGGGGATGAAAGGATTGCAAAAAAGAAAAAGGTCTCGTGGACATGGACAACAATGTGGTAGTTACAGAGGGGATAGGGTGGGTAGAGGTGGAATAGGGTATAATGGGGACAAATGGTAATGGAAATTACAATAAGGAAGAAAGGAAGGGAGGGAGGGAGGAAGTAAGAAAGAAAATGCATAACAATTATAAGCCTATATGCATATAACAAGAAAATTCCAAAATACATGATGCAAAAACAGACAGAATTGAAGAGAGAATACAAAAATTAACAGTAATAGTTGGAGACTTCATTATCATATTTTAATAATGGAAAAAACAAGCAGAAGACCAACAAGAAAATAGAAGAGTTGAACACTATAAAAAAAAAAAAATAGACCTAACAGGCTACTATAGAACACTCCACCTCACAACAGAAGTATATACACTGTTTTATAATCTAGTGAAGGTTTATCTTGGAAATTGTTCCATGTATGCTTGAGAAGAATGTAATCATCTATACTTAAAAAAGAGATGTCAAATCAATAACCTAACTTTCCACCTTAAAAAAAATAGGAAAATAAGAGCATACTAAATTCAAACCTAGCAGGAGAAAAATAAAATCAAAATAAAGAATATGAAAGTTCATTCTTTAGAAAAATACAACATTGACAAAACCTTGGATAACAGAACAAGAAAAAAGATCAAATACTGAAATTACTAAAATCAGAATTGAAATAGGAGAAATTATAAAAGTAAAATGCATAACCAGAATAAAACCCTAACCTGGATAAAATTGATGAATTCCCTAAAAGACATCAATGATTAAAACATCACTCAAAAAGAGAATCTAAATAGATCTCTGACAAGTAAAAAGATTAGTAAACCAAAAATCTTCCCACAAAGAAGAGCCAAAGACCAGATGGCTTCACTGGTGAATTCTAGGAAATGTTTAAAGAATAATTCATATCAGTTCTTCACAAACTCTTCCAAAAGATGAAAGAGGAGGAAACACTTCTCTACTCAACCTATGGGGTCATTGTTTTCCTAATACCAACACCAGACAAATAAAAACAATACTACTAACCAATAGTCATTATGAGTAAAGATGTAAAAGTCCTTAATAAAATATTAGAAAACCTAATCCACCAGTACACTAAAAGGAATATATTCCTCAATCAAGTAGGATTTATCCCAGGAGTACAAGATTGTATGAACATGTAAAATCAATAAGTGTAACACACCATATTAATAGAATAAAGGACAAAATCCACATGATATCTCAATAGATGCAGAAAAAGCTCTGGAAAAAATACAATACTACTTAAAGATGTTTAAAAAAGCACTAAAAAACTAGGTATAGAAAGAAATTTTCTCAGCCAATAGAGGGCATCTATGAAAAAAAAAAAAAAAACAAACACATATCATCCTTAACATTTTAAGCCTGAAAGCTTTCCCCTTAGTATCAGGAACAAGACAAGAATATCCATCTGCTCTTGGAACTTCTACTCAACATTGTGCTGGAGGTCTTAATTGCCAGGGAAATTAAGCAATAACCTGATCGTGCTGGCACCCTGGTCTCAGATTTCTAGCCACCAGAACTGTGAGAAATAAATTTCTGTTGTTGATAAGTGAGGAATCATGTCTATGGCATTCTCTTACAGCATCCCAAACTGAGACACTGAGTCATCACTGATGGAAAGTCACCAATGAGACCCAACCAAACTAGAATTTCCACACTGAACTCTTAATGATGGAGAAATAACTTTTTGTGTGTTAAAGCACTGATGTTTGGTTATTACAGTCATTAGTGTAAATTACTTTGGTTAAGTACATCATTCTTCCTAAAAAATTACAAGAGGAAGTTAGGAAATTTTCAGAAGTCATCCCATTAACCAGCAAGAAGCTTTTAATTCCAGGAATAAGATATACAAGTGTGTGTATATATATATATATATATATATATATATATATATATATATATATATACACACACACACACACACACATTTATAACTGTGAAACAGTGAAACATTTTTAACCCTGTGAAAATGTCCAAATGTCTTTTTTCTACTTGGACTAGAGAAATAAGACAACATTGAATTTAAAATGATTAGAAGTGGGGGGGGGTGAAATTTATTGAGGAAGATACATAATTTGTATCTAAAAATTTCTTTCTTTAAAATTTTAACATTTACACTTAATATCTTAAGAGGCCATTTTATGAAAAAAGTAAGGTCGAGTAGAAAAATACACCCATATTTATCCTCAATTATGCACATATGGAGAAGACCTACCCATCTGGCTCAAAGAGAGCCATAGTCAAATATCCCAATTGAAATTTTGGCTCCTATCTACTTTGCAGGTATAATTCTTAAGGAGGAAAAAGCCTAGATTTATAAGCAAAATGGTGTGAGAATTAGGAGTTTGCTAGATTGGTGGAGGGACTCAATCTAAGAAACCACTTAGAAGAGTTTCATAACAATCAAAACAGGTCGTAGGTCCTCAACTAGAAAGGTAGCTGTGGAACATATAATAAGGAGTGGGTAGAACTTAGTCAAGAACTAGATAAATATCAAAGAAAAACAATCTATGTTATTTCCAGTACTTTCCTGAACACGGGAGGAATGACAAATAGAAATACAGAATTTAGAAATAAGAAAGGGAAGACATATTGTTAGAGGCCAAGAAAATGAATTTGGAATCTATTCACATAATATTTGACATTATGAGAGTGGGCGAGCTTTTTGAGGAAATCAAAATACAGAATTTAACATACAGTTACCCCTAAGAAGCTGGAAAGGAAAGTTTAGTAAGGATTATAGAATAAAGACCAATTAGAGAAAAGAAGATAAAGCAAGAAGTCTCAAGGAAACAAAGGTAGAAGTATTAGAAAGTAAATAGTGAAAATTTCCTTAACTATTTTAAAAGATAGCTGGTAGCAAATTTATACACATACTTTATTCTACTTATTTTTAATAACTTTTACCTATAAAATAGAGGATAGGAGATTATATAGTGATAGTGCTCTAATAATGAAAGAGCACCAACACTAGTCCTGTCAAGACTGGACTCTAAGGCTTGTTAAGAGGAAGTTGAGTTGCAAACAGACTAGACATCTCTCTCAAGTTCAGTTGCTAAAAGAAAGCCTGGAAGTATACAGGATTCCTACTACTTAACAACTAAAAGTCTGCCTAGGAGAATTACCTGGAGCTTGAATTAATTTCTTAATATTGAAGAGAAGAAAAGATGCAAGCAACTATGATCTGCTATTATACTATATCATGATTTTAACAAATGATAACTGATTGGTAATAGATTTGAAAACAGCATTGTATGATATTGCTTCAAGTTTATTAAAAATGTACATTCATAAAATAAAGTAAGCCCAACACATATGTTTCTGAGGAAAAGGTTAAATAGATAAGTACATTTTATCAACCTTTCTCCCTTTTTACTTGCTGCTTTGTTTAATAACAATAGTAAGTGAAACATGGGAGTGAGAGCAAGGTATCATAAAAACAAAACTGTATCTGAGAAGGATATTCAGAATCATTCACAAGAAATAAAGAAAATAGATCTGCACTTATCATATTAAAATGTTAAGTTTATTTGTTTTTAATTGTTGATATTATTACAGATATCCCCATTATCCCCCTCTTTATCCACCTCCACCCAACTCCAGCACCCTTTCCCTCTGGCCATCACCACACTGTTGTCTGTGTCTATGAGTTACGCATATATGTTCTTTGGCTAATCCCTTCACTTTCTTTCATCCAGTCCCTCTTACCCTCTCTCCTACAACAGCTGTCAGTTTGTTCCATGTGTCCATGCCTCTATTTCAATTTTGTTCATCAGTTATTTTGTTCATCAGGTTACACATATAAGTGATATCATATAGTTGTCTTTCTCTGACTAGCTTATTTCACTGAAACTTCATATAGCCATTTCTACCCTCTAATTCCAACCTTTGATGTTGTGTGACACTCCTCCACATTTGGATATTGAAATGGAAAGGAGAAAAGGAAGACAATTTCAAAGCCTCTGCTAGTATTGAGGCAGATGAGACCACAAGTAAATGACCCTTTATTTAGCAGAGCATATTAATGAGCCTTTGAATATAAAAAGGTATCTATGAACCACTAAAGAACAGAACTGTGTACTGTTCTAAATAATCACATAATGGGAACTGAGTGACTTTTGTTTTTCTTGGGGAGAGGGTGTGCTATAATGAATCAAAGGAGCCTGATGAGAGATAATCATGGAAATGTGAAGAGAGTGAGGAAACAGACAAGAAGGCAGAGGATTAGACCTGAGGGAAAATATGCAAGATGATATGACCATTGGCAGAATGGCATGAACTTTTTGGAAGAATGATGCCTAATGTTAGCAACAAAGAAAACATTCTTCTCATTAAGTGAAGTCTTTCTAAAAGTCTGCAGCTCATACAAATAACCCAGTGTGTGTGTGAGTGTGTGTGTGCACACATGCATACAAATCCTGGAAAAGTCATATAAAAATACTTAAATTTGACATTTAGGTGAGCTCAGCAGTGAGAATATAGGACATCTATGGCAGGTACAATTTGAGTGAGACTGAAAGTATAGTGAAAGCAGAAATTTAGGGGCAGGAGTGACCATGAAAACATGTGACTGTGAAATTCTCAGGAATTCTGTGAAGGATACATTTATTTTCTTTTTTTTACGTTTTTATTTATTTATCTTTAGAGGGGAAGGGAAGGAGAGAGGGAGAGAAATATCAATGTGTGGTTGCCTCTCATGCGTCCCCTGCTGGGAACTGGCCTGCAACCCAGGCATGTGCCCCGACTGGGAATCGAACCATGATCCTTTGGTTCACAGGCCCATGCTCAGTCCACTGAGCTACACCAGCCAGGGCAGGATACATTTCTTCTAAAATACGAAATTGTATTTGTCTATTTAAAAGTGAGGCTTTCTTCACCAATTCAAAAGAACCTATGCACCCCAACATTCATGGAAGCACAATTTATAGTAGCCAAGTGTTGGAAGCAACCTAAATGCCCAGCAGTAAATGAGTGGATAAGAAACTATGGTACATTTACACAATGGAATGCTATACAGCAGAAAGAAAGAAGGAGCTCCTATCCTTCACAACAGCATGGATGGAACTGGAGAGCATGATGCTAAGTTAAATAAGCCAGGGAATGAAAGACAAATACCATATGATCTCACCTATAAGTACAACTTAATCAACAAAACAAACAAGTAAGCAAAATAAAACCAGAAACATTGAAATAAAGAACAAACTGACAGTAACCAGAGGGGAGGCAGGAGAGGGTTAATAGGGGAAAATAGGGGAAGGTCCATCAAGGAAATACAATAAAAAAATAGGAACATGTATAAAGGACACATGATAAAGCCAAATGAAGTAGGTTCAAGGGTGGGAGGCAGGGATGGTTGGGGCTGGGGGCCATAGTGGGGTGAAATTAGAGACAACTGTACTTGAACAACACTAATAAAAAAAGTGAAGCTTTATTTAATAATAATAAGGTAGTGGTAGCTAATGAGATTCAGTGAACACCAACATTCAGTTTTGGTATTTCACCTGTATTTAGTCATAGGAGAATATAACTAGTTTAACACATCTAAAGCTGTAGCCTAATAATTTGAACCATAAAAACTCACAGATACATATATGTATTCATACATATAGATATATGTATACAGAATTTCACTAATATTATATTGTTTTTAATCTTGTTTGTTCACTACTGTTTTATTAGCATGATCATTTTATTATCTCAATAATAACTCTAAAGATATCAATTTATAAGCTAGTCTATAATGGATTGTAGTAGTACAGAGTCAATGCACTTAAATTCAATTATTTAAAAACAGTTGTCCAATGCCTACCTTGAGCCACATGATTCTAGACCTATGGGAGACAGATTACCCCAGGAAGTTTACAAACCAGAACAATAATTTTCAAGGGTAGGTAAGTATTCCCACTCTCATTCCTTTTAGAGCCATTGCCTTTATTTCATGTTTGCTCTATCATTGATTAGTCTCAAGTACAAGGTTATCATAAAATCAAAGGTAAATAAAATCAATAAACTCTTAAAATTCAAACCCAATATATTGAGAAATACTGATCTAAAGAGAAACAATGTTTCTGAGAAAACACTTAAACTTCTGGAAACTCTTAAAGACTTCAACATTCAATCATTTCTCTGTCATGCTGTAACTCCTTGGCATGCCTCAGTCACAAGAAAGAAGATACAATGTGGGAAAATGTTTTATTGTTAATAAATAGAAATGATTATATTTAGAGAAAACAATGGAAGAAAATGGTTTTAAGGTTACTAGCTATTATATTCAAAATCTTTATAACAATGAGAATTTAAAGGTACCAACAACTTAATAGATCTTTAGCTACAATGACCAAATCTCCAGTGGACTTAGATCTATGTTTTGTAATTATATAGTTGCTAAATGACTATTTAATCAAATTACTGTGAACTCCTATTTTGTTAATCCTCACCCAAGGACATGGTTATTGATTTTAGACAGAGAGGAAGGAAGGGAGAGAGAGAGAGGGAGAGAATACTGATATGAGAGAGAAACATCAATAGGTTGCCTCTGGTGTACGTACACCCCTATCTGGGACTGAACCAACAACCTAAGCATGTGTCCTGACTGGGAATCAAAATCAAGACCTTCCAGTTTATGAAACAACACTCCAACCAACTGAGCCATCCCAACCAAGGCATGTGAACTCCTCTTACTGTAAATGATAAAATAGTTTACATTTAATTGGTAATAAAATGAACAATTCCTAGAGAACCTTAAAGACAATACAAAACAGCCCTGGCTGACACAGCTCAGTGCATTGAGCATGGGCTGTGAACCAAAGGGTTGCCGGTTTGATTCCCAGTCAGGACATACGCCTGGGTTGTGGACCAGGTCCCCAGTGGGGACCATGTGAGAGGCAAGCACACATTGATATTTCTCTGCCTCTCTTTCTCCCTCCCTTTCCCTCTCTCTAAAAATAAATAAATAAAATCTTAAAGAAAAGACAATGCAAAACTAGAATGGGGAAGTGTTATAATCAATCTCATCCTCAGTCAAGTTATTTACAGTTTAGGGCTAACATTCCTAAGCATATGCAATAAAACCTAAATTCTGCCTTCAATCTAGTCGTGGAAACAAGAAAAAACTGAGGGAAACATCAAACGATACAGTACAGTACACAATTAACTTCTAAATTTTATGATATATATTGTAAGTAGTCTAGTTGTTCAGAAAAATCAAAGAAAACAAAGAAGTCAGGAAAGATTTAATAAAAAAGTGAGACATGGTCATTGCCTCCTGAAGTATTAATGGTAATCAGATAAGTAAAAAATTGGCTCAAAACCAGCAAGTCCAGGAAAAAAAAAAAACATAAGGAGCCTAAAATTAGCATTGATGTTCTTGTAGAAGTAGATGTTTGACCATCATTCCAATTTAGAAAATGTCTTCAGTTACTTACACTCCATTGTTCATTTTCTGCTTTTGTTAGTCTCCTGTGCTACAAACCTGCTGTCTCCAGGAACTGCATTCACTTTCTCCTCCATTATGCTTACATTTAGCTCAATTCTCATTTTATAAAAGGATACCCTCAAGAATCTATTTAGATTGATACAATAAATGTTGAGCTCCTATTGTATGCCCTAAATCAGGCAAGGTGGAGAAAAGATATAAACACAGAATATATACTATCAAAGACTCTATCATTGTATTGAGAGAAAGAAAACTAATGGAGATAATGCAATAGTATACCATGTTGTGTATCAAAGAATTATCATAAACCATGACACATATATCCCTGGTGATATATGAAAACCTATTAAAAGGGTTTGTAGAAAAATGGAGATTTCTTAGAAAATCAATTTTAGATTTTCAACTCTATGAGTTCTTTCCCCCTAGTTATCTGCTAGAGACCACATGTGCAATATGCAGATTCTCTTTCTCCAGCTCCCCATTCACAACCCTTTTCTCCCACTTCACCAAAGAAAAGCACACCTCTCAGCAATCAATGATTTTACTATAGTGCATTGCCACAGGAAGGAAAAACCTGTGGTGTGCCAAAGATGCAATTTGAAATTATGTTAATGAAGTTGATAAAATGCATGACTAATGGCTGAGTAATATTCTCATGCAAACTTAGGTAATTTCTAATTATTTGCTTTTAAGAAAATTAAAGGAGAACCCAATTGAATTATCAACTGACAGACTAAAAATAATTTTGATGATAAATTAGTACAGCCATGCATCACTTAATGATGGTGACACATTCTGAAAAATGTGTCATTAGGCAATTTTGTCATTGTGTGAACATCAGAGAATGCACTTACACAAACCTAGATGGTACAGCCCACTACACAATTAGGCTATATGGTGAAGCCTGTTGTTCTTAGGCTACAAATTTATACATCATGTTACCATACTGAATGCTGTAGGCAGTTACAACACAAGGGTAAACATTTGTGTATCTAAACATATCTAGACATAGAAAGAAATATAGTATGAAAGATGAAAAATGGAAAACCTGTATAAGGCACTTAAAATGAATGCAGCTTGGAGGACTGAAAGTTGCTCTGGGTGGGTCAGGGAGTAATGGGTGAACATGAAGGCCTAAGGTACTACTGTACACTACTGTGGACTTTATAAACACTGATCCACAAACCCTCCCCCTGCTTCCTTCTGATGGGGTCAGAAACAGAACATTGCATCTGTCAATGCTGCTCTTGAACATGGATAAAGGCTAAACTGATTGGAAATATTGAAAAGAAACCAAATGGGTAAGTCATAGATCACCAGAAGGGAGTGAAAGGTGGCCTGAGGATGAGTAGGAATAGGAAATCAAAGCCCTGGCTGGTGTGGCTCAGTGGATTAAGTGCCAGCTTGCACACCAAGAGGTCGCAGGTTCAATTCCCAGTCAGGGCCCATGCTTGGGTTCCAGACCAGGTCCCCTGTAGGGGGTGTGTGAGAGGCAACCATCAGTGTTGCCATAGCTGGTGTGGCTCAGTGGATTGAGTGCTGGCTTGCAGACCAAGAGGTCACAGATTCAATTCCCAATCAGGGCACATGCCTGGGTTGTGGGCCAGGTCCCCAGGGGGCACACGAGAGGCAATCATGCATTGATGTTTCTCTCCCACTATTCCCCTCTGTCTAAAAATAAATAAATAAAATCATTTAAAAAAAGAAATCAAGATGGAGAGATAAAATAGTATAGGGGATTGCCATAGCAATGTGATTTTAGCTATTACATGTTGGTATTCTTTGTAGTATTCATAAAAAAGGTGCTGAGTATGGAGGTTCCTCAAAAAATTAAGAATAGAGTTATCATATGACACAGCAACCCCTCTTCTGGGTATGTACCTGAAAATTTTTAAAAGTTTTATTCACAAATATATATGCAACCCTGTGCTCATTGCACCACTATTAACAATAGCCAAGACATGGAAACAACCAAAGTCCATTAATAAAGGATTAGATAAAGAAGATGTAGTGTATATGTACTATGGAGTACTTCTCAGCCATAAGAAAGATGAAATACTGCCATTGGCAACAACACAGATGGGCCTTGACAGTATTATGCTTAGCAAAATAAGTCAGCCAGACAAAGCTAGGAACCATATGACTTCACTCATGCAGGGGATATGAAACTGAAATTCATAGCCACAGACAATAGTATGGTGGTTACCAGAGGGAGAGTGGGAGGCTGACAAAAGGTAAAAGGGGTCAAATATGTGGTGACAGAAGATGACTTGACTTTGTGTAGTGGGCACACAATGCAATATACAAATCATGAATCATAGAAGTGTACACTTAAAATCTATATAAGTGCTGGAAACAGCCTGAGTGCCCATCAGTAAATAAGTGGATCAAAAAACTGTGGTATATTTACACAATGGAATACTATGCAGCAGAAAGAAAGAAGGAGTTCTTACCCTTCATAAGACCATGAATGGAACTCGAGAGCATTGTGCTAACTGACATAATCCAGGCGGTGAAAGACAAATACCATATGATCTCACCTATAAGTGGAACCTCATCAACAAAACAAACAAATGAGCAAAATAGAACCAGAGACATGGAAATAAGGAACAAACTGACAGTGACCAGAGGGGAGTGGGGAGAGGGGTAATGAGGAAAAGAAGGGGAAGGGTCTAGTCAAGGGACATGTAAAAAGGACCCGTGGTAATAGACAACAGGGTGGGGATTGACTGAGGGAGTGGGGGTGGGCAAGGCAAGGGAGAGCAATGGTGGGGAAATTGGGACAATCATAATTGAACAATAAAAAATCTATAAAATCTGGTGATATAGATGGGAAGATGGTGGCGAGGTAGGTGGGAGTGGAGCCCAGTTCTCCTTGTGTCCAGCTGGAACACCTAGCTGACCTTCTGAGGAACAGAGTGAACAGCCAATGGAATCCCAGCTTACATAAAGTTTAGAGGCAAAAAATTGCAAAGGACAATGAAAAACAGACAGTGAGGAGAGTGCGCTGGGATGGTAATGTCCCTGGGATCTGTGCAGGGACCAAGGTTGCTGTGGCCCCTGCCTGGTGCCTGCTGCAGGATACAGAGAGGAGAGTTAGAGCA
The DNA here is from genome assembly GCA_004027475.1 of Anoura caudifer. Classification (NCBI taxonomy): domain Eukaryota; kingdom Metazoa; phylum Chordata; class Mammalia; order Chiroptera; family Phyllostomidae; genus Anoura; species Anoura caudifer. The sequence goes on from PVKU01007908.1 coordinate 38,850, forward strand.
CTAGCTCCCTCCCTTACCAGAGCAGGGAGGGCAGCCCAGCACTAGGAGGGACCTGGGTACTGGAAGTCGCTGGGGGAAGTAGAGACAAAGTGGGAGACACACGGAGGTGGTACACATCTGCTGGGATTGTGGACACTGGCACCAGAGAAATTGGGGTGCTGGGTGACACCTGAGAAGGGAGGAGTTGGGCCCTGTCAGACCCTGACTTGGATAGTCTCCGGACTGGTTGAAAAGTGGGGCTGTGTGAAAAGCCATGGGCTTGGTAAGAAAGGCAGGCAGCTGCTTTGTAAGGAACTCTCCGACAGCGGGGCTGGCGCACCCTGAAGGAGATTTCAGTTGCGCATAGCCAGAGTGAGTGGAGGAGGGGAACCATGAGCCCTGCCTGTCTGGCACTGCATGCCCAGAGACAGTAGTAGAGGGGAACCATGTGCCCCACTTTTCTCGGGCTCTGAATCAGAGATTGACTCATGCTGTGAGCAGCTGAGTGACTGATTTGAGCCTGGCAGCTCACAGAAGACCTGGGCCAGAGGCTGGGAAACTGTGAATAGTGCAACCCAAAACTGGTCCCCATACTCTCAGAACCAAAGGAAGAGAGAAAAGCAAAGCCCAGCCCCCTCTTCCTGTGGTATCTAGGAAAACCAGCAGAACTCACTGGTTGAGAGTCAGCAGGAGGCTTATTATCTTTTTTTCCTTTTCTAGTTGGATCTTCTCTCTTCCCATCCCCCCTTTTTTTCTTCTTCCAAGTGAGAGGATAAGACAAGGAGTTACAAAGTGTCCAGACACAGATCAAGAGAGGGAGCACAAAGCTAACCCCAAAAACTGAGAAACTGAGACAAATGTCACCTTGCTATCCCACACAGCTGGCATTTTATTGTGCATGTATATTATTATTATCTTGTCATTATTTTTTACCACTTTTATTTTATTAATATTTATTTCTCTTCCTTATGTTTACTTTTCCTTATTTTATTTCCCTGCTTAACTGCATTGCTTGACTAGTTTTCCTTATTCTCTATTGTATTTTAATTTTCCTTCTTTCACTTCACCTGTGTTCCAATAACACACAATACTTCACTGGGTACTTTCTATTCTAGTTATCCAAATTATATGTTTCTTGTCATACTATTGTTGTTCCAGTACTATTGTAAATAGCTGTTGTTCCATACAATTACACATACCACACAACAACCCTCCATAACCTTAGCCCACTTCACTTTAATCCTGAGCATTATTATTGTTGTGGTTAACTCTATTCTCTCACACTACATCCACTTTCTATACTTTACTTTAACTATACCTCATCATCTAACCTTGCACAGGCACTGTGTTTTCTGGATTCAGCTCACAATCATCCTCCCCTCTAAAAAGAGACTTATCTCTCTTTCACCTTTTATAAAAAGTGACTAGTTGGGTGCGATATCACAGTTAATGCTATACTTATCCAAAGAATCTCCTATCTCTTCTCTACTTGCTGGTGCTTTAAATCCCACAAAATACTCTCCTGCTATCTTAATCCATTTTGCCTACCTGCTGCCACCGATCACATACAAGAATAGGTGGGAGCTATGAACATCAATATACCTGCTGGAGGAGAAAAACCATCAATAAAGGAACCACAAAAAGGTACAAACCCAAGTACAACAAGAGAGCCCACACAGACAGAAGAAAGAGCAAGCCTAGAGCATCTAGTGAAGGAGATCAGAGACCACACCACTGAATCTCATAGAATAACTACCATAGAAGTTCACCCTACAAAGAGAACTGGTGAAGCAGAACACCAAGAAGCACAGAAACAAATAAAAAATAGTCAACTAAAATGGGGAGACAAAAAAAAGGACATGCAATCAAACAGAATGGAAGACTTACCACTAAAAGAGCTAAACAAAATGGAGGCAACCAAACTATCAGCTATAGAATTCAAATTAATTGTTATAAAGATGCTCAAGGACCTCACAGACAACTACAAGGAACTGAGTGATAACTACATCAGCATGAAAAAGTAAATAAAAACTATAAACAAAAACCAGCAAGAAATGAACAATAAAATCTCACAAATAAAAAACACATTAAAAGGAATTAAAAGTAGGCTGGATGACACAGAAGATCAAATCAGTGAGTTGGAGAATAAGGTAGAAAAAATTCATCAATACAGCAAGAAAAAGAAAAGACACTCAGAAAGAATGAGCAGGTGGCAAGGGAACTGCAAGACAACATGAAACGTAACAATATCCATGTAATATGGATACCAGAAGGAGAAGAAGACCAAGTGATAGAAAACCTGTTTGAAAAAGTAATAATGGTAAACTTCCCTAATTTGATGAGAGTAAAACTCATACAAACCCAGGAAACACAGAGTCCCAACCAAGAGCAACCCAAAGAGACTCACCTCAAGATACATCATAATTAAAATGACAAAATTCTAAGACAAAGAGAGAATCTTAAAGGCAGCAAGAGAGAAACAGGAAGTAACATACAGGGGAACCCTGATAAGGCTAGCAGCTGATTTCACAATGGAAATGCTCCAAATCAGAAGAGAATGGCAAGAAATACTCCAAGTAATGAAAGCCAGAGGCCTGCAACCAAGACTACTCTATCCAGCAAGGCTCTCAATTCAAATGGAAGGCAAAACAAGGAGCTTCCCAGACAAAAGAAGTCTAAAAGAATACACCTCCACCAGACCAGTTCTACAAGAGATGCTAAAGGGTCTGCTTTAAGAAAAGGAAGAAAAAGAGTAAGAGAGAGAGAGAAACACAGGTACGAAAAAATAGCGATGAATAAGTATCTATCATTAATAACCTTAAATGTAAATGGATTAAATGTTCCAATCAAAAGACATAGAATAGCTGAGTGGATAAGAAACCATGACCCACACATATGCTGCCTACAGGAGACCCACCTCAGAACAAAAGACCTACACAAACTGAAAGTGAAGGGCTAGAAACAAATATTCCAAGCAAATGGGCAAGAAAAAAAAAAAGCCGAGGTACAATACTCATATCAGACAAATAGACTTCAAAAAAAGAGCCATAAAAGAGACCCAGAAGGTCATTTCATAATAGTCAAGGGAAAAATCCATCAGGAAGTCATAAACATTGTAAACATATATGCATCCAACATAGGAGCACCCAAATACATAAAGGAAATCTTGGCAGACTTCAAGAAAGATATTGACAGCAACACAATTATAGTAGGGGATTTCAAAACCCCACTGTCAAAAATGTACACATCTTCCAAGCAAAATATCAACAAAGAAATTGTGGTATTGAACAATGTCCTTGATCAAATCAACTTAACTGATATATATAGAGCTTTTCATCTCAAAGAAGCAAAATACACATTCTTTTCCAATGGACATGGAACATTTTCCAAAATAGACCACGTGATAGGTCACATAACAACCCTCAACAAATTCAAGAAACTGGAACTCATATCAAGCATTTTCTCTGGCCACAGGGACTGAAACTAGAAACCAACTTCAAGGATAAAACTCAAAAACACTTGAACTCATGGACATTAAATAGCATGCTATTAAACAATGAAGGGGTTAAGAAGGAGATCAAGGAGGAAATCAAAAAGTTCCTGGAAAACAATGAAAATGAACTTACAACAACCCAAAACTTATGGGACATAGCAAAGGAAAACCTGAGAGGGAAGTAAATAGCTATACAGGCCTATCTAAAAATATATATATAAACATTTCAAATAAATGACCTAACCCTACACCTGCAAGAACTTGAATAACAACAATAAAGACAGCCCAGAGCAAGTAGAAGGAAGGAAATAACCAATATCAGAGTGGAACTGAATGACATCGAGACTAAAAACAAAATTCTAAGGATCAATGAATCCAGGAGGTAGTTCTTTGACAAAATAAACAAAATCGACCAGCCTTTAATCAGGCTCATCAAGAAAAAAGAGAGAGGACCCAAATAAACACAATCAGAAATGAAAAAGGAGAGATTACAACTGAAAGCACAGAAATGCAAAGGACTATAAGAAATTACTGTGAAGAACTATATGCCAAAAAATTTGAAAAATTAGGTGACATGGACAAATTTCTAGAAAAACAAAATCTTCCAACTCAGTGAAGAAGCAGAAAGCATGAACAGATCAACCACATCAGATGAAATTGAAGCAGTAATCAAAAAAATCCCGACACACAAAAGCCCTGGACCCGATGGTTTCAAAGGAGAATTCTACAAAGCATTTAAGGAAGAGCTGACCCCTATCCTTCACAGACTATTCCAAAAAGTCCAAGAAGACAGACTCCCAAACTCTTTTTATGAGGCCAGCATCATCCTAATCACAAAACCAGATAAAAGCACAACAAAGAAAGAAAATGTCAAGACAATATCACTGATGAATGTAAACATGAAAATCCTAAACAAAATATTGGCAAATTGCATCCAGCAATACATTAAAAAGATCATACAACATGACCAGGTGGGATTCACCCCAGGGATGCAAGGATGGTACAATATTCACAAATCAATAAATGTAATATATCACATAAACAAAAGCAAAGATAAAAATCACATGATCATATAAAGAGATGTGGAAAAAGCATTTGATAAGGTACAGCACCCATTTATGATAAAAACACTCAGCAAAGTGGGAATAGAGGGAGCATTCCTCAATGTAATAAAGGCATATATGAGATTCCTATAGCCAACATCATACTCAATGGCCAAAAACTAAAACCTTTCCCACTAAGATCAGGAACAAGACAAGGTTGTCCATTCTCATCACTTCTATTCAACATAGTATTGGAGGTCCTAGCCACAGTAATCAGAAAGAAAAAATAAAATAAAAGGAATCCAAATTGGAAAACAGGAAACAAAACTGTCATTATTTGCAGATGACATGATAGTGTACATAGAAAATCCTTTAGACTCCACTAAAACACTGCTAGACCTAATAAATAAATTTGGCAAAACAGTGAGATACAAAGTCAATATCCAGAAATCAAAGGCATTTTTATATACCAACAATGAAATATCAGAAACAGAAATCAGGAAAAAAATCCCATTTGATATAGCAACAAGAAGAATACAATACATAGGAATAAGCCTAACCAAGGAGGTAAAAGACCTGCACTCAGAAAACTACACAACACTGACGAAAGAAATGAAGGAAGACACAAACAAAAGGAAACATATACCACGTTCATGGATTGGAAGAATTAACATCATCAAAATGCCCATACTACCCAAAGCAATTTATAGATTCAATGCAATCCCTGTTAAATTACTAATGGCATACTTCACAGATATAGAACACTTCAAAAATTTATATGGAACCATAAATGACCCTAAGTAGTGCAGCAATTTTGAGAAAGAAGAGCAAAGTAGGTAGAGTCGCATTACTTAATATCAAACTACATTATAAGAACACTGTAAACAAAACAGCCTGGTACTACCATAAGAACAGACACATGAACCAATGGAACAGAATACAGAGCCCAGAAATAAACCCAAATCTCTACAGTAAATTAATATCTGACAAAAGGGACAGCAGCATAAAATGGAGCAAAGATAGCCTCTTCAACAAATGGTGTTGGGAGAGCTGGACAGCTACATGCAAAAAAATGAGACCCAACCACCAACTTACACCATACACAAAAATAAATTGAAGGTGGATAAAGATTTAAATATAAGTTAAAGCACCATTAAAGTCCTAGAGGAAAACATAGGCAAAGAAATCTCAGATATTCCATGCAGCAATATTTTCACTGATATGTCCTCTAGACCAAGGGACTTAAAGAAAAGAATAAACTAATGGGATCTCATCAAAATAAAAAGCTTCAGCACAGCTAAAGAAAACAGCATTAAAATGATAAGAGAACCAACCATATGTTAAAATATATTTGCCAATTATACCTCAGACAAGGGCTTGATCTCCATAATATATAAAGAACTCACATGACTCCACTCTAAGACAAGCAACCCAATTTAAAAAATGGGCCATGGACTTGAACAGACAATTCTCCCAGGATGATATACAGACGGTCCAGAGACATATGAAAGGATGCTCAATATTGCTAGCTATCAGAGAGATGCAAATTAAAGCCACAATAAGATACCACTTCATACCTGTGAGAGTGGCCATCATAAACAAAGCAATAAACAACAAGTGCTGGTGCAGTTTTGGAGAAAAGGAAACCCTAGTACATTTTAGTGGGATTGCAGACTGGTGCAACCACTATGGAAAACAGTATGGAATTCCCTCAGAAAACTAAAAATGGAACTGTCTTTTGACCCAGCAACTCCACTGCTAGGATTATATCCTAAGAACACTGAAACACCAATCCAAAAGAACCTATGCACCCCAATGTTCATAGCAACACAATTTACAATGGCCAAGAGCTGGAAACAACCCAAGTGCCCATCATTAAATGAATGGATCAAAAAATAATGGTAGGTTTACACAATGGAATTCTATGCAGTAGAAAGAAAGAAGGAGCTCCTACCCTTTGTGACAGCATGGATAGAACTGGAGAGCATTATGCTAAGTAAAATAAGCCAGGTGATAAAAGACAAATACCATATGATCTCACCATTAACAGAAATCTAATCAACAAAACAAACAAGCAAAGAATAGTCAAAGACATTGAAACTGAGAACAGTCTGACATTGATCAGAAGTGAGAGGGGAGGGGATAATGGGGGAAAAGGGTGAAGGGTTTACAGGAACAATTATAAAGGACATATGGACAATAACAAGGGGGTTGGAAATGGGGGAGGGAGGCAGGGAGGACCGGAGTGTTGGGGAGGAGTGGGGGCAAAAAGCAGAAAACTGTACTTGAACAATGATAAAAAATTTTTGAAAAATCTATATAGTCTTATTAACCTATATCACTACAATAAATTTGGTTAATTTTTAGATAGGGTGTGTAGCCCTGGCTGATGTGGCTCAGTGAATTGAGTTCTAGCCTGTGAACCAAAGAGTCATTGGTTTGATACCTAGTCAGGGTACATGCCTTGATTTCAGGCCAGGTCCCCAGTATGTAAGAGGCAACCATACATTGATATTTTTCTCACTCTCTCCATTCCTTCCCCTCTCTCTAAAAATAAATAAATAAAATCTTTTAAAAAATATTTAAAAAGTAAAAATAAATAAATTGGGTATGTAACATAGAGAGGGTACAGAACTGAGGACTCAATATTTTGACTTTGGAAATTTGTTTTTGGTTTCATTGACCCTATCTGGAACAAAGGGCTCTCTCTGGCATTGAATTAATGGAATAAATACAACTTATCTGTGTTTTACGTCATTACAACCTGGAAATATTTCCAAAGTACAGAGGCAGGCTGTCTCAATACTACCCCAGAAGGCCTTTACTAAAGTTGCAGTGGCACTTAATACCTGCTAAAATAATTTCTCTGGACCTGGTCTTTATAAAGGATCTCAGGTTCTCAACAAAGAATTTTCAACAATGTACACTGAAGGCCCTCAAGCCCTCAGAGTGCTGCAGCATCCTCTGAATATGTAGTACTGGGGGTACAGGCACTTCTGTACCAAAACAGGTCAGTGACTGAGTGATTGGGATGAAATCCGTACACTCAAAACTGAGGTGCTCTGAGAGGGAATCCATTGTCAGGTTCCACAAATATTGTGCCCATTGGAAAAAAAAAATCCTCCTGAACCACATATCCATCCACTTCTTACAGTAAATTCAGCTCCATTATGGGACCACAGCAGTATATGGGGTCCATCACTGATCAAATGTTGTTACACAGCACATGACTATATGCAACTTTCAGCATTCAAAAGACTAAGAGATATGGCTATCACAAAGTTCTTTCAATTTACATCTAATTGTCTATGAGAGCAAGTTTCTTTGTGCTTACATATTTTAAAAGTGAATGAAAAATTAGAAAAAAGATAAAACCTGGCTCAGGCTTGTAAAAAATAAAATTCATCTACAAATTTAAAAAACTAATTGAAAAGACAACTCATCATTTCATTAAGAGATGCATTTCCAACAGAATTTTATTTTTTTTAATCAAGATTAAAAGAACCTCTTTGAACTTTGATTTTACTGATTTTAGAGAGAGAAGAAGGGAGAGAGAGAGGGAAACATTGATGTGAGAGAGAAACATTGATTGGTTACCTCCCATACATGCCCTGACTGGGGATTGAACCCATAATCCAGGTATGTGCCCTGGTCAGAAATCAAACCCCTGGCCTTTTGGTGTATGGGACAATGTTCCAACCAAGCTACACTGGTTAGGGCAAGATTTTATCTTTTAATTATATGTCAAAAGGTTGACATATACCTCTTGGTGTAGTCAAGAAGGTTGGATTCAATAATATCTTAATAAATGTTTGCTTATAATATTTGGTTTAGTACAGAAAAACATATAGAATGATATATATGAGCCCAGATTTGCGTTTATTATCCTGGTCAAATGAATTAAACTCATTATGCTTCAATTTTTAAGCAGTAAAATGGGTCTAATAAAAAATATCTCCTCATGGCATTATTAAAAGAATTAAAGAAAATTACACACACACACACACACACACACACAGATGACTTGGCATACCATATATGTTAAATAAATATAATTGCGGACCCAACTTTATGGTCTACTCTTCTCTATCTGCCTTTCTCCTCAGGAGCCTGATATGGGTATTAGACTGCCTCATTGAAATTACATCATTGAAATCATTGGACTACATCATTGAAATCACCTACCCTCTGGCTTTCAGTTGGGTTCATCCAAAGGACAGCACCAGCAGAAGGAAAGAGAGAAAGAGGAGTAAGGTCAGGGTATTTATTTCTCTGGTTCCATTCTTATGAGGTTTTACCCTGGCTGGCTGTCTCTCTTAAGAGAAAGCACTGCTCTTAAAGTGCCAGCTTTATTTGAATCTCTCCCATCTAGATTCTAGTCATCACTCCCTCTCCCTTTGTCTTTCAGGCTAGGGATAGTAACAATGCCAACTTCCCTTGGGTCTTGCACTATCTCTTGTGGTTCCCATATACTCTAGCCATACCTTTGTGAACAGCCCCTTTGTAAATAAACCATCCTCAAATTACTGTACTATGAATGTTGCATTTGTTTCCAGTTGGGTCTTGACTGACTCGGAGAATATGCTGTAGCATATAATGAACCCTTATAATTTTATTATTCAATAATTTGAAGATTTGTGTTAATGAGATTTAGGCATTTAAGAAGGCTTCAGAATCACTTTGTCAGTACTTTGCTTTATGACAAAAGCAAACAAAATGAGATTATAGACCCAAAAGAAAATCAGTTTCAAAGGGAGAAGTGATGGAAGATGGGCATAACCTGAAGTGTATTGGCCAATAATCCCACAGGCTGGAGGATTTCATGGACATCTTGAGGAAAAGAGCTGCCACAGTAAAATATCCCCACTATGTGGAAGATCACTGCTGATACCAAGATCACTTCTCATCAGGAACATCTGAGAACCCTGTCTTTATCAGTAAGCAGAGACATTTTAAGTTAGTTCACATTTTTTTTAAAAAAAAGACTAGGGCAGTTTGATTGCATATGTCCTGGTTTCCTGCAATTTCATTCTCATTCTCTGGGAACTATTTTGTTATTTTCAACCTTTCTGAAGTAACTCTACAGTAGAGTTAAAGTGGCTTCCATAACAAGGGACCCAAAAGTTCAGATGTGCTTAGTGATACTTTCAAAGTAAACCTCTCCATCTTTGTCCTTGATATGGTACCCAGAGAAAAGAGTCCTTCAGTTCCATTTTTATGTGTTGCTGAGTTAGTCAATACTTTTAAATGCATTAATAATTAGTAAACACCAATGTGTCAAATTATTTCCTTTATATAAATAGTGTGTGTAGATTGCACTTGCCACTGGCAACCTTGTGGATGAAGAATGTAAAATCCTCAAATGTATATGAATTTTTCTCTTATGTAATATAGCATTGCAGCCCTGGCTGGCATAGCTCAGTGGATTGAGCGCAGGCCTATGAACCAAAGGATCACATTCGATTCCCAGTCAGGGCACATGCCTGGGTTGCAGGCCAGTTCCCGGCAAGGGATGCACAAGAGACAACCATACACTGATATTTCTCTCCCTCTCTCTCTCTCTCCTTCCCTTCCCATCTAAAGATAAATAAATAAAATATTTAAAAAATTCTTTAAAAAATATAACATTGCTAGAATTTAATAATTTTCATTGTGTGCAGGCAACTAAACTTCATACTACATTAAATGCCCCAAATCTTCTAAGTGTCCTAACTGAGTTAACTACAATCAGCAATCAGCTTTTGTTCATAGGGCACAATTTGGTGATTTTCTCTGATTAATCCATTTCTGGACTTTATCAAAAGCCAGGAACTTCTATAAGTAGATATGTGAATAAGGAAAACCTGAAAGAAAAGTGTGCATGCCAGAAAAAAATGAATTAGCACAAATTATGCATGGCAGTACCTAACAGACAATGTTAACAAAAAAAAAAAAAAAAAAAAAAAAAAAAAAAAAAAAAAAAAAACAAGCAAGCAAACTATAACCAGAGACATGGAAATAAAGAACAAACTGACAGCAACCAGAGAGGAGGGAGCAGGGAGATAATGGGAGAAAGAAGGGAAAGGGTCATCAAGGAACATGTATAAAAGACCCATGGATAAAGCAAAGGGAGTTTACGATTGAGGATGGGAGGTGCGGGTGGGTAGGGCAGGGGAGAGTAGTGGGGAGGAAATGGAGACAACTGTACATAACAGTAAAAAAGGAGTAGAGACTTCTAGTCAAGATGGCAGTCAAGATGTCTCACCTCTTGGAACAACCATATCAAAATTACAAATAAAATATAGAACAACCATCACTCAGAACTGTCAGATATCGAGATGAATGGAAGTCTGACAAGTACAGAATTAAGGAAACCACACCCATTCAGACTGGTAGAAGGGGTGCAGATGCAGAACAAGCTGGTCCCTCCCCCATGTACGGTGGATAAAACTTTGGGAGGGATATCTTGGAAGTGAGCAGGCCCCACACCAGGGCCTTCAGCTCAGGGTTCCAGTGACAGGAAGATAAGTCCCCACAACTGCTGGCTGCAAAAACCAGTGGGATTGAGTTGGTGGAAGAAACTTCTAGAGCCCCAAGCAGTTCCTCTTAAAGAACCCACACATGGACTCACCTACTCAGACTCACTCCCCCTGAGCTCCATCACCAGGGTAGCAGCTTGAAAGGCACCAGTGGCATAAAGGGAGGAACTGAAGTGTCTGGCATCAAGGTGAGCAGAGGACATTGTCCATTTTCTAAAGCCACCCTCCCTCAACAGAGCTGGTAAACTAGTGCCATATCTGAGACTCCATCAACCTGGTTAACACTGTATAATCCACCTCTAAGATCCCCATAGACTCCACTCCACCCACTTTACAGCCCCACCCAAGCTACTTTTCCATATGAATGGCTATTCTTGGCTGGTGCTTCACAATTCCCTAAGTTCTCTCAAACAAGCTACAGCTGGCCTCAGTGAGCCCCAGGCCCAGCATTAGCTGCAGCCAGCCTAGATTCACAACTTGGCTTTGCCTGGAAATCTCCAAGCCCAGCACAAGTAGCAGCCACCTCAGATAGCTTTATAGCTCATGCAGGGTGACCCCAGGCAAAACACAGGTGGGGGCTGACCTTGGCCTGCAACACCCGGAAAACCCTACAGCCAGTGCACGCAGTGGACAGCAACAGACCATGTCAGAGGACCACCACCCTGCCTCTGCACAGCTAATACTCCACAGAGGTCAGAGGTTGGTAATAAGTGATCACAGCCAATCCTTGCAGCTGACTGGCCTGGTTAATCCCCCCCCATTGATCTGCCAATGGTATCCAAGGCTCAACTACAAGAGGAGGGTGTAACCAGCTCACTCAAATAGCACAGCTCCAATAGCCAGCTTTGGTGACAAAAGAGGCTGTGCCACTAGACCCTACAGGACACCTACTACATTAGGCCACACTACTGAGACACAGAGTCAAAACAACTCTACCTAACACATGAAAACAAAACAGGGAGGCTGCCACAACAAGGAGACAAAGAAACATGGTCCAAATGAAAGAACAGATCAAAACTCCAGAAAAAGAGCTATACAAAATGGAGATAAACAATCTATCAGATGCAGAGTTCAAAATACTGTTAATAAGGGTGCTCAAGAAACTTAGGACCCCAACAGCATAAAAAAAAAATCAAGTCAGAAATGAAGGATATACTAATGGAAATAAAGAACAATTTACAGGGAAACAACAGTAGAGTGGATGAAGCTAAGAAATCAATTATTTGTAACATAAGGAAGCAAAAAACAACCAATCAGAGCAACAAGAAAGAAAGGAATACAAAAAATGAGATTAGCATAAGCAGCCTCTGGAACAACTTTAAGAGGTCCAACAATCACATCATAGGGGTGCCAGAAGGAGAAGAGAAAGATCAAGCGACTGGAAATCTATTTGAAAAAAAATAGTGAAAGAGAACTTCCCTAATTTGGTGAAGGAAATAGACATTCATGTCTGGGAAACACAGAGAGTCTGGGAAGGCAAGAGGGATGCAAAGAAGCCCACTCCAAGACACATCATAATCAAAATGCCAAAGGTTAAAGATAAAGAGAGAAATCTTAAAAGCAGCAAGAGAAAAGAAGATACTTACCTACAGGAGAGTTCTCACATGACCGTCAGCTGGTTACTCAAAAGAAACTTTACAGGCTAGAAGGGATTGGCAAGAAATATCCAAAGTCATGAAAAGCAGGGACATACAGCCAAGATTGCTCTACCCAGCAAAGCTATTGTTTTGAATGGAAGGGTAGATAAAGAGCTTCCCAGATAAGAAAAGTTTAAAGGAGTTCATCATCACCAACCCTTATTATATGAAATGTTAAAGTGACTTATTTAATAAAAAGAAGAAAATCAAAACTATAAACAATAAAATGGCAGAAAATACATATCTTTCACCAATTGAATCTAAAAAACAAAGAAAACAAGAAGAACAGAGACAGAATGATGGATACAAAGAGCATTTTGATGGTTGCCAGGTGGGAGGGGGACGTGAGGGAATGAGAGAAGAGATGAGGGGATTAGGAAGTACAAATAGGTAGTTACAGAATAACCATGGGGAAGTACAGTATAGGGAATAGAGTAGCCAAAGAACTTATATGCATGACCCATGAACATGAACAACCATGGAGGATTGCTGAGGGAGTGGGGGTTGCTGGGTGGAGGGGTGCAAAGTGGGAAAAATCAGGACAACTATAATAGCATAATCAATAAAATACAATAAAAATGTAAATGACAAAAAAGTGAGTAAAATGATGAGATGATGTCCTTTTACTTTTGTGTACATTAATGAGTATTAGGTAAGTTTTTGGCAAATCAAATCTTTTTTTTAAATTTTAATTGTTCAAATACAGTTTTCTGACTTTTACTTCCATCCCAGCCCACCCGCCCAGCCCTCCCCACTACCCTCCCATTTCCATGCCCCCTTGTTTTTGTCCACCTGTCCTTTATATTTGTTCCTGCAAACTGTTCCTCTTTTCCCCCATTATCCCCTCCCCCTCACTTCTGATCAATGTCAGCCTGTGCTTAATTTCAATGTCTTTGACTATACTTTGCTTGTTTGTTTTGTTGATTAGATTTCTGTTAATGGTGAGATCATATGGTATTTGTCTTTTATCACCTGGCTTATATTACTTAGCATAATGCTCTCCAGTTCTATCCATGCTGTCACAAAGGGTAGGAGCTCCTTCTTTCTTTCTGCTGCATAGAATTCCATTGTGTAAATCTACCATTATTTTTTGATCCATTCATTTAATGATGGGCACTTGGATTGTTTCCAGCTCTTGGCCATTGTAAATTGTGCTGCTATGAACATTGGGGTGCATAGGTTGTTTTGGATTAGTGTTTCAGGGTTCTTAGCATATAATCCTAGCAGTGAAGTTGCTAGGTCAAAAGGCAGATCCATTTTTAGTTTTCTGAGAAAATTCCATACTGTTTTCCATTGTGGTTGTACCAGCCTGTAATCCCACAACAGTGCACTAGGGTTCCCTTTCCTTCACAACTGCACCAGCACTTGTTGCTTGCTCCTTTGTTTATGATGGCCATTCTGACTGGTGTGAAATGATATCTCATTGTGGTTTTAATTTGCATCTCTCTGATGCAAATTGAAGATGCAAATTGAATCTTATAACAAGTGTCATCTGGAATCATATGATCATGCATTTGCAATCATAAGCCTAAATAAAGACTAGTACACTGTATGATTCAAAGCATAGAACGCATAGTTAATAGCATTCTCTTTAATGTATGATTTAAAATTGAGCACCATATTAAAAACCATTAAGTTAAGATACAGTTAAATGTACTTTTACCAAAAATTTAACTTTTGGATAACTTTTTCTCTGCCAAGATAACTAGATACCAACAAAATCAATAAAACAAACATGAAACTGTCCCTCATTTCCACTTTAAATTCTGAAGCATTTAAATGTGTCTTGTACTTGATATTCATTAGAAAAATAATTAATGCATTTAAAGAGGGAAACTCTATGTGTTTTTGAAATATTTGATGGGTTTTGTTATCCAAATATTTTATTGGTTTCATGATATTTCTTAACTGTAATTAAACTGTGTCCCAAATCATACCATACCTGGAAATTGAACTATTCATGCTGCAAATTGATTTCCTCAAAGTGAATTACTTATAAATAATGCACATTAACATAAAAAAACTATCTAAATTCAATGAGGTCATTTCTGTTTCTCAGAGGAAGCTAGATTTTCAACTCCATCAACTCTAATAAGACATATCAGAATCAGCAAATGGCAAAATAAATCTCGATCCTATGAAAATTAAAATCCAGTTCTTTCTTAAAGGGGAAGAGTACTGCACAAGTATTGTTTACCAATTTTTTTTACATTTAAAGGACTTTGGAACTCATACATATGACATCTCTCCCCCTTTTACAAATCAAAGGACTGAGAACAAAATAAACCACAGAAAGCACATATATGCACAACAGCTATCTAACCCCACAAACATGAAAAAAAATAAAAATAGATACTAACAATACTAGTGTAAGATAAAGTTAGGAAAGTATACAACCTTTTGTCAGAAATGGAAAGAGAGACTTCCGGCCAAGATGGACACATAGGTGGACACACTGTGGCTCCTCGCAGAAACAAAATTATGGACAACAAGGATTTAGAAACAAGAAAACAACCAGAACTGAGAGAAAATTGAACTGTACAGAAGTCTGACAGACATTCATCCAGACCAGTAAGAGGGGCGGAGTCACGGCAGCAGAAAGCAGAGGTTGGCAGACCAGGTGTGCAGGCGGTGGCTGGCAGGCCCCAGGTGCAAGGCTGCTGGCGGACCTGGTGGTCCCATATTCACATGCAGATAAACCAGGGAAAAAAGGGGAATAAGGCAGAACTCACAACCCAGGGCCCCAGAGCTGGGAAATAAAACCTAAAAACATTGAGACCCCACCCCCACATACAGCCTCACAATCCAGCAACTGGGCTGAACCACCCTGGGGAACACCAAAGGATCCATCCCTCACTATGTATCAGCCATGACCAGACCAAAAAAAAAATGGCTCAAATGGGAGAACAGATCAAAGCCCCAGAACCAATTCATTTAAGTGACCAAGAGATAGCCAACCTATCAGTTGCATAGTTCAAAGCACTGGTGATCAGGATACTCACAGAATTGGTTGATTTTGGTTGCAAATTAAATGAACAAATGAAGGCTACAATAAGGGAAATGAAAGAAAATGCACAGGGAACCAATAGAGATGGGAGGAAAACTGGGACTCAAATCAATGGAGTGGACCAGAAAGAAGAAACAAACATCCAATCAGAAAAGAATGAAGAAACAAGGATTCAAAAAAAATGAGGAGAGGCTGAGGAACACCCAGGACATCTTTAAACATCCCAACATCCAAATTATAGGGGTACCAGAAGAGGAAGAGGAAGAGCAACAAGTGGAAACTTATTTAAACAAATAATAAAGGAGAACTTCCCCAATCTGGCAAAGGAAGTAGACTTTCAGGAAGTCCAGGAAGCTCAGAGAGTCCCAAAGAAGTTGGACCCAAGGAGGAGCACATCGTCATTACATTGGCCAAAATTAAAATGAAGGAGAAAATTCTAGAAGCAGCAAGAGATAAGGGGGCAGTCACGTACAAAGGAGTTCCCATCAGACTGTCAGCTGATTTCTCAAAAGAGACCTTACAGGCAAGAAGGGGCTGGAAAGAAGTATTCCAAATCATGAAAGGCAAGGACCTACATCCAAGATTGCTCTATCCAGGGAAGCTGTCATTCAGAATGGAAAGGAAGATGAAGTACTTCTCTGATAAGGTCAAGTTCAAGGAGTTCATCATCACCAAGCCCTTATTATATGAAATGTTAAAGGGACTTATCTAAGAAAAAGAAGATAAAAATAAGACAATAAAAAGACAGCAAACTCACAGATATTAACAACCATAGCTAAAACAAAAGCAAACTAAGCAAACAATAGAACAGGAACAGAAACACAGAAATGGAGATCACATGGAGGGTTAGCAACAGGGGAGTGGGAGGGGGAGAGAGGGGGAAAAGGTACAGAGAATAAGTAACATAGATGGTGGGTAGAAAATAGACAGGGGGAGGGCAAGAATAGTGTGAGGAAAGTAGAAGCTAAAGAACTTATGACACATGGACATGAACTAAAGATGGGGAATGTGTGTGGGAGGGGTGTGCAGGGTGGAGGGGAACGATGGGGAGAAATGGGTCAACTGTAATAGCATAAACAATAAAATATAATTTAAAAAAGAAATGGAAAGAGAAATAATGAGATATGGACTTAGTAGAGAAAGCAGACTAGAAACAGTTACATAAATCCCATGCTCATGATCACACCCATGTAAATGCAACAACAAGGGCATTCAGCAAGTTTGAGGTGGCTCTTGAGGGCATGAATTGCAAAAATGTAAGAGAAAAAAGTATAAAGAGAGCATTATAGCAACATGGAAAAACTAAGCTAATGTGGAAATCCTACACAATAAATACACAGGGAACTCTTGGGTAAAATACATATTAAAAACAATTAAATACCCAAGTACAAAAAAAAAGCAAAATTCTTACTTGTAAAAAAAATAGGCAGAACTTAAAACAGGAACAATTAACACTTGAGCAAAAGCTTAGACAGCCCAGGGTGTTAGATGACCGTTTATAGGTCCTAGGGTTTAGGGTTGTAAAGCCTGCTGAGGAACAAGAGATGACCTTAGGCTGATGGCATGAAGATGATAGCATGTTAAATGTGCAATAGAAAAGTTTCTCTAATCAGTCATGAGAACCATTGAGACTTTAATAAACTGGGGTTCAGGGTGGGGAAAAATTATCCCATAAGAAATGAAAGTCTCTACATATGTGCCATAAAAGTGGCAAATCTGAATTTAAAATACACACATAGTACAGATGACCAGGAAGTATGAAATTCACATGAACATTCAAAAATGAAGAAATTCCTAGGACTCTGAGCAGAAGCAAATGTAAAACTAACGATATAATTCTTTTACAACCAGAGACACATGAAACCTCAATGCTTCCCATCCTCTAAGTAAATGAAAGATGAGCTGCTAATAAATCAATTTCAAAACACATGAAGAAAAAAATCTATTTGGAGAGACATCAGTCAAAACACATGGAAAGGTTAGTACATAGAAGAATTTGAGAATAAAAATATTGGATAAACCATAAATTAAGTATGTTAAAAATGACTTAAGAAATAAAACAGGGATGGAAACCACAAGGAATAAATAGGACATTAGCAAAACTACTGCCCCAGTTTAAAAAATAACCAAATAGAATTCTATAAGCAAAACTACATGAGCAGGTTGAATTACAAATGACACAGACATAGGTGAAGAGAGAATTTGTAGCCTGAAAGGCAGACCTTAAAAAATTACCCAAAATACATGTATAAATGAAAAGACAGAAAATTTGAAAGGGAATTTAAGAAATGTGAAAGACAAAACAAGGCATAATATAGGACTTATGTGAGTCTAATATGAGTCACATAAAGAAATATTAGAAACAATATGAGAAGCAATATTTAACAGATAGTGATTTTTTCAAAACTGAAGAAAATCATATTTGATGTTTACAAAGATTACTGAACATGAGAAACAAAAATAAATCCACATTTAGACATTAAAAGTATTAACAAAGAAACCCCAATTTTACTATTCACAAGAATTCCCTGGAAAAATTACCAATGAATTCAATTCAATAAGAAAGGAAATACGACCTAAATAGAAGGAGTAGAATACAAAAGGCATTAATGAACAAAGAAAGTGGTGAAAAAGTAGAGTTAATAAAATTAGCTACAAACAAGCAATAAACACAGTAATAACCAATTATAATTAAAAATAAAGTGAAAGTAAAACAGTAAAAAACTTGCATAGGGAATAGGACAAACGGATCAGAGTTAAACTGTCATTTGCTTGAGAGGAAAGTATGTTGCTTTAATATTTAATAAATTAAAAATCATACCATATATTTTTTATCCTCACACAAGGACATTTGTTTTTCATTGCTTTTAGAGAGAGAGGAAGAGAGAGAGGAATAGAGAGAGATACATTGATGCGAAATAGAAGCATCAATTGTTTGCCTCCCATACATGCCGGGATCAGGGACCGAACCCACAACCTAGGTAAGGGCCCTGATTAGGGATCAAACCCACAACCTAGGTATGTGCCCTGTCTAGGAATGAAACCTCACCCTTTCAGTTACTGGTTGATGC
The DNA here is from genome assembly GCA_004027475.1 of Anoura caudifer. Classification (NCBI taxonomy): domain Eukaryota; kingdom Metazoa; phylum Chordata; class Mammalia; order Chiroptera; family Phyllostomidae; genus Anoura; species Anoura caudifer. Next base: position 57,598 of record PVKU01007908.1, read on the forward strand.
TCCCACTGAGCCACTACAGCCAAGGCAAAAGTGGTACCATATTCATGACAAAAATATTCGATACCACAAAGTTATATCTCCTTCCCAAATTAACCTGTAAAATTAATGCTATCACAATTTAATCCTTAACAGAATATCTCCTTGAATTTGAGAAGCTGACTTTATAATTTGTGAGGAACAACCAAGAAAATTTTGAAGTACAAAGAGTAAATACAAAGCTCTCTGATAAATCATAATTTATGTAATGCTTCATAAGTCAATGTGATATGGACCTAAGATGGACAAATAGACTAATGGGACAAAATAGAGAGAAGAAGTAGATATGGAAATATGGTTAATAATAGAGTAGGCATCACAAATCAGTGGGAAGAAGATGAGCTGTATTAAATTGAATTAGGACTATTGGTTATAAATAAAGAAATAAAAAATTTGAGCCCTAGCACACACCATGAACATATAACTTTAAGATAATAACTACATCACAGTGACAGATATAGATTTCTTGAGTAAGAAAAAATATATTTAATAACATAGAAATATAATACAGGTACTGGTAAGGATGTGAAAAATATAATATGTATCAGTGGAAAAAACTGATGTTGGCTAATGTAATTATGATGTGCCTTGGTGTGTTCCTGCTCAGGTCCAACTTCTTTGGGACTCTCTGAGCTTCCTGGACTTCCTGGTAGTCTATTTCCTTTGCCAGATTGGGGAAGTTCTCCTTTATTATTTGTTCAAATAAGTTTTCCACTTGTTGCTCTTCCTCTTCCCCTTCTGGTTCCCCTATAATTCGAGTGTTGGGACATTTAAAGATGTCCTGGAGGTTCCTTAGCCTCTCCTCATTTTATTGAATCCTTGTTTCTTCATTCTTTTCTGATCGGATGTCTGTTTCTTCCTTCTGGTCCACTCCATTGATTTCAGTCCCAGTTTTCCTCCCATCACTATTTTTTCCCTGTGTGTTTTCCTTCATTTCCCTTATTGTAGCCTTCATTTGTTCATCTAATTTGCAACCAAAATCAACCAATTCTGTGAGCATCCTGATCACCAGTGCTTTGAACTATGCATCTGGTAGTTTGGCTATCTCTTGGTTGTTTAGATGAATTGGCTCTGGGGCTTTGATCTGTTCTCCCATTTCAGCCATTTTTTTGGTCTGGTCGCAGCTGTTATGTAGTGAATGGTGGAGCCTTAGGTGTTCCCAAGGATAGGGTAGACCAGTTGCTGGGTTGTGAGGCTGTATTTGGGGGTGGGATCCAAGAGGGAACAATGGTTCTTGCTCCACTCTCTCTCAGAATCCAGTCCCTTCTGCCACTTTCCCTAAGCAAATTGGGCCCTTCTGGTGTTGATTTACATGTAGGTGGGCTTGTGTATGTTCTAGGACCCTGTGGGTCTCTCCAACAAACTCTTCTGTGAGGCTGGGAGTCTCTCCCCGCACTTCAACCCCCACAAGTGTTTTTAATTGGTGCTTTTAGGCTTTATTTTCTGGCTCTGTGGCCCTGGATTGTGCAGTCTGTCTCTTTGCCTAGTTTATCTGCATGCAAATGTGTGACCATGGTCAGCCTCCTTGTGCACCTCGCTTGGTCTACTCCTTGCCTCCCTGCACCTGGTAACCACCACCTGCACATTTGGGACCATTAGCCACTGCTTTTTCCTGTCTTGATCCCTCTCCGCTGGCCGCCAACTCCGCCCCTCTTACCAGTCTGGGTGAATTGTTGTCGGGCTTGCATACAATTCAATTTTCTATCTGTTCTGCTTGTTTTTTTGGTTTTAAATTTTTGTTATCTTTAATTTTGTTTGTGAGAGGAGGTACAGTGTGTCCACCTATGCCTGCATCTTGGCCAGAAGTCACAAGTAACTTTTCTTAAAAAAAAAAGAAAAGAAAAGAAAATTTGTATATAAAATGTCTACCAGTAAGGATCTACATGTATCAATATATTTTCAAATCCCTGGAGTATCACCAAAGTTTACTAAAAACATTTGCTGTGAAGAGGACATACAATATGGCAGGATACAGGTACTCTGCTATCACTTCAGCACAAAATAATATAATAATGCATTCAAATATAGTACTAGTAATAGAGCAGAAAAGATGCCAATTGAAAAAAAGTTTACATAAGTCTGCCCTAGGGCACAATGTCTAATAAATACATGTGTTGAAATTGGGGAGAACAATTATAGGGTAATGCTGTCAGGAATGGAGACTACTATATCATTTTTCTATTTCCTATACCAGATCTAAGAAGAGAGATTCAGCAAATGTATTATAAAAATATTAAGCCAAAGCATTCAGCTACTAAGCTCCCAAATCTTACATATATCCAAATATATGCTATGCATAATACCAAATATTCAGCTTCACTTATATGATCCTTGAATTAGCCAGATGGTTTAATTTGTACTACTACCCATTTGTTTTATAATTGTTAGGCCCTATTATGGGCTTGTTTTCCCAACGCAAGCAAAAAAAGCCTCAATATGGGTCCTTTCTGGAAAATAAAGAACCAGCTACATGGTGAAAATCACTAGTAGGAACTCAGTAAATGCTTGATGTAATGATATTACTTCATTATTTATTAAACAATCATTTATTGAAGGCTTCCTATGTATCAAATACTATACTAAGTACTGCTTCTTTTCTGTTATATTATTTCTGTAACTCTTCTCATGCCTGTCACTGGATATAATTTTATGACATATTAGAGGAAGAAACTGTGGATATTTTATAGATTCCATTACTCCAGGGCACTTTGTACCAAGTGAAGCAGCATGAGATCTTAGCAAATACTCATCATACTAAGAGAAATCTATCACCATAAGTGCCAATCACAAAATAAATATCTATTCACCACAGAATACAATGTATATACATAATAGAATATATGAATGTATTTTTGTCTATAGTATATATAAAATATGTTTTTTCCCTTCCACCCAAATTCTCTAACTGCTTACAACATAGAAAACTTGTTCTAATTACCTGCTTCACAATACTGAACAGGATTATAACAGTTATGTTTGTGAAGTAACCATGGTTCATCCAGAGCATAAACATGAGTGGTTCCTGGAATGAAGTCAAATGGAGAAAAAAGTGGACTCCAGTTCTTAGGTTTGAGAAATAAACAGAAAATTACATTCTTCCTGAGGAAAACAGCAGAGGCTTTTTGCCAAATTCTTCCAGGGAGATTGAATGTTTTGATTCAAGTAAAAAGACTGTGGATTTCCTGAGGTGACTAATTAACAGACCAAGGAATGCAATTTGCTATGATTTCAAAGCAAGTACACCTTTCATTTATGTATCTCAATAAACAGGAACACAGCAAAAAATCCAATTGTCAACAGATCTAGTGCTGATATTTCTTGTTATTATTTTCTGATGCAGCAGTTGTGGGCTCTATGTCCATCCATAAGCCTTCTAGATTTGTATCCTAGTTAGTATGATAGTCAGTGTTTGTATTTTTAAAACAGAATGGAAATTTGATCTCTCTCTCTCTCCCCCACCTTCCTCCCTCTCTCTCTCTAAAATCAATAAAACATATCCCCAAATGAGGATTAAATAAATAAATATAACAGAATGGAAATTTTACCATAGTGCGTTGTACAATATTATTCCATAGTGGTAGTTCTCACTCCTGCCTCAGCTGGTCATCAGGTTAGGCTCTACACAGTGAAAAGTATCTGATGAGATGTGTGCTCTCCCTAGTACTTCCATTACCCTTATACATGAAACATATGAGTAAATTACTACTGAAAGTTTGGGTTTACCTTGATTTACATTTTCATAATACTTTAAGGAATTAAAGCAAAAGTAAAAAAGCATGAGATTAGTTTTAAAATGTCCTTGTGAGGTGAACTTGATAGTTCCTGATAACCCTTTTAGCTCAGAGACTAAGCATTCTCATGAGGGTGGGATATTTTTAGGGCCAACCTTGGCATTTTTATGACTCTGAGGACTTCATTTGGCTCAGAGCCACAGAGACCCTCCAGAAACTTAAGAAAAATCCTCCTATATTATCTCAAGAAAAAGAATATTACTTTAGAATAGTCATTCTAGCATATGAGGTTCTTCAATCAAGAATAACCCAGAGTCATATTTATGCTGTATTATTTATCAGAGAACTTTTAATATCCTTATTATTCATGGACAGAAATTAGAAATGTAAAAGCAGGGCAGTTGGTGTATCTGGAAAAGAATGTGTAATGAGGGGAGATGTTAGAAGTTGTGGGTTCGCTTCCCTGTCCCCAGTACTAACAAAGGGATAAAGAAGCCACTAAGATGAAAATGAGGGAATGAAAAGCAAACTTTTACTTTCTCTGGTTTTATTTTGAACTCATAGCTGCCAGCAAGAGATACAAAACAGGACTCTCTCCAAAGACTCTTACCTCCAGTATTAACCATGCCCCCCCCCAAAGTATAGGGAAACTGAAGCATTAACAGGAGGAAAATATCATAGAATATGACCAGTCAACATGATATAAAAGATTCATAATAAGAACTCTGAGCTTTTTTAACCTGCTGTAAGAAGTCTCACCTTACTACTAGTACCCTATGTTAATGCTATTTATTCTCAACACTTTATTACCAACTGGTACAATATGGACTGACATTTATAGAGATGCTGACTAGTATGTTTTTAAAAGAAAGCAATTACTATTTGTTGGGTGCCTACCACACACAAAAGACTGTTAGCACTTTAGCTTTTTTTGATTGACTTTTGCATATTCATTCATTCATCTAATATTTGAGTGCCTACTATGTCTCAGGAACTGTTCTATGTGCTGGGGATATAGCATAACACAAACAAACCCATAACACAAAACCTAGAACACAAACCCATAACACAAAAAGTTTCCTACCAATAGGAACTTGCATTCTGGTTAAGAGAAAGAGGCAATAAAAAACATAATACAGATAAATTATATGGTATGTTAAAAGGTGATAAAAGTAACATAAAAATAAAACACAGGTAAAGGGAATTAAGACAGTGGGGAGAGGATGAGTTACAATCATAAAATAAGGTGAACATGGAAGGTAGGCCTCAGTGAGATATTTGGTAAAAAATATTTGAGGAAAGTGGAACAGCAAACAAATATAAAGGTTAGCATGCCTGGAGTACTCAAGGTAAAGCAGGGAAGTTGGTGTGCCTAGAAAAGAATGAGTAATGAAAGGAGAGTGTTACAAGAATTCAGAAAGGCAGATGGGAGCATATCAAGTGGTGCCTCATAGGTCCATTGTAAACAACTTATTTTTTACACTGGGAGAAGGCAATGTACTAGAGGGGTTTGAATATAAGAATGAAACCATCTGACTTACATTTTAATAGTATACTCAGGCTGTTTTATTGAAAATAGATTGTAGGGTAACAAGAATGGAAATAGAAAGACAAGACAGAAGGCTATTGAAATAATCCAGGTGAGAGATGATGGTGGACCAACCAACAATGATAGCAGTGAGATGGCAATAAGTGGTTGAATTCTAGTTATTTTGAAGGTAAGGCAAAAAGGGTTCCTGAAGGATTAGATGTAGTCTGTTAAAGAAAGAAGAGAGTTGGGAAAGTCTGTAAGTTATTCACCTAAGTAACTGAGTAGATGGAGTTGCCATTTACCAAGAGGGCAAAGGCTTTGGAAATATCAGTTCAGTTTTGGACATGTTGAATTTGAGATGACTATTAGATATCAAAGTAGAACCATGTGGTAAGCAGTTCAATATAAAAGTCTGTAGTTTGGGACAGAGGTCTGTACTGAATAAAGAAATGTTGGTGTTCTTGGACTATAAATAGTAGTTGAAGCTGTAAGAGTAAATAAGATCAAGAGGAAATTGGCATACATAAGGAAGAGGACACAGGGCTAAGCTACAGGGAACTCCTAGATTAAGAAGAGGTCATGAAGTAGATGATAGATAAGCAAAGGGGACAGATGGATGACCAAGGAGGAAATAGGGAAAGGAAACAAAGAGAATGTGATTTCCAGGAAGCCAAATGGTCAAAAGTATATTGGGAATGATACACTGCTCCTATTGAAACAAGTAACATGAGGTTTGAGAATTCACTCCTGTATTTGTGAAGATGAAGGTCAATGATAACCTTCACAAAATTTTCAGTGGAGTCATAGAGGAAAATGTCTGACTGGATTGGTTCAAAGTCCATGGGAGAAGAGATGCAGGGAAGATGGCAGCAGGGTAGGTGGGAGTTGAACCCACTTGCTCATGCACCCAACTGGGACACCTAGCCACTCTTTTGAAGAATAGAGTGAACAGGCAACAGAATCCCAGCTTATATGAACTTTGGAAGCCAAAGATTGCAGAGGATATTTAAAAACAGAGATTTTTATAGGCTGATGGGAAGGTCCCTGGGACCTGCGCCAGGACCACAGTTGCTGCGGTCCCTAGGCCCAGTGCCAGGGACCATGACTGCCATAGGAGCTTTGGAGGAGAGCTGGATCAGCAATTGGAACTTCTCAGCTCCCTCCCCTCCCAGAGCAAGGAAGCCAGTCCCACACAGAGAGACCTGAATGCTTGAAGTCACTAGGGGAATAAAGATGCAGTGGGAGACACACAGAGGCAATATTCCCCAGCTGGGACTGTGGTTGCTGGCTGGGAAAGTACCAGAGAAATCAGGGAGCTAGGTAACACCTGGATATAGAAGATGAGTTGGGCCACAACTGACCCTGACCCAGATAGTCTCAGGACTGCAGAGAATTGGGCTGTGTGAAAAGCCAGGCACTTGTTAAGAATGGCCAGCTGCAACCAACAGGAATTTACTAAAAAAAAAAAAAAAATCTCAGCTGTTATGCAAGGAACTCTCCCATGCAGCTGGCCCAGAGAAGAGGGAGGAGGAGGGGCATGATTTCTTCCAAATCAGGGTGTCTCACAAACTGATCAAAGTGGGCAGCAGGGCTTCAGAGGTGTAACAGTCCCCAGAGAGAATTAATTTAACAGGGGAACTAAACAGCCCTGAAGGGACTTTGCATGTGCAGCACACAGTCCAGCAAAGAGGAATGAGGGGTATGAGTTGCCCCTACTAGGTGCACCTCATGGATTGATCAAAGAGTGGCACAGTGACGTGGATTAAAGGCACTGGCCTGGCACATATGGACAGTGAGGACTGCACAGCACTCTAAGGGCTTGGGCTAGAAGCTGGACACCTATGAGTATTGTAGCCCAGACCAAGCCCCCCAACACAGGACCACAGGAAAGGAAAAATAAATGAAGCCCAGACTCCCTGTACCTGGAGCATCCAGGAAGACCGACAGAATCTGCTTGACAGCCTTAAAGTCAGAAGGAGGCTTTTTTTCCTTCCAGGTATAAGACAATAACACCCAGAGCTGTGAAAGGAACAAACACAGATCCAGAGAAAGATCAGAAGGCTAACACCAACAACTGAGACAAAATTCACTCTGCTATCCTACAGAACTTACATTTTCTCTTTTACCTTTTATTATTATAATTATTTTATCATTGTTATTTTATTTTTATTTCTCTTCCTTCAGTTTAGTTTTCTTTGTGTGATTTCATTGTTTGGTTTTCTCTGTTATCCCTTTCACGTTGCATTTTAATTTATCTTCCTTCACTCATATTCCTATAACAAAATACTCTTGGTCTTTTACTTTTTATTTTTTTATTCAGATCATGTATTTCCTGCAATGTTATTGTTGTTCCAATTCCTACATAGCACCCCTCCCTGGTCTTGGTCCATTTCTCTATCTTCCTGAGCTTTATTACCATTGTGATTACTTTATTTTATTTCTTTATTTTCTCATACACTACGCCAAGTTTCTATACCTTACTCTCACAATAACTCACCACCTGACCTTGCATAAGCACTCTACTTTCCAGAGTCAGCTCACATTTTTTCCCCCTCTAACAAGAGTCTTACCTCTTTTTAACCTTTTCTAAAAAATGGCTACTTGACTAAATTATGACAGTTACTGCTGTACTTCTCCAAAGGATATCCTATCTGTTTTTACTTGTTCATACTACAAATCCCATAAAATATTCTCCCACTGTCTTAATCCATTTCACCTGCATCCAGGCCTTGAGCACATACAAGATAAGGTGGGAGTTATGAATACCAGTAAACCTGCTGAGAGAACCCAACAACAAAGGAGCCACCAACAGGTAAAACCCAAGTACAGCAAGAGAGCCCACACAAAAAGAAGAAAGACCAACCCTAAAGCATCCAGACAAGTAGATCAAAGATACCACACCACTGAGTCCCACAAAATTCCTACCATAGAAGTTCACCCTACAAGGACAACTAGCAAAGCAGAGCATCAGGAAGTACAGAAACAAACAAAAGAGTCACCTAAAATGGGGAGACAAAGAAAGAAACTGCAATCAAAAGTAATGGAAGATTCTCCAGTAAAAGAGCTAAATGCAATGGAGGCAAGCAAACTATCAGACATAAAATTCAAAACAATGCTTATAAGGATGCTCAAGGAACTCACACACAGCTACAAGGAACTGAGTGAGAACTACAACAATATGAAAGAGGAAATAGAAACTATAAAGAACCAGGAAGAAATGAAGAATACAATTTGTGAAATAAAAAACACAATAGAAGGAATTACAAGCAGGCTGGATGAAGTAGAGGACTGAATTAATGAGCTGGAAGACTAGGTAGAAAGAAATACCCAAGTAGAGCAGCTGTACAAAAAAAAAAAAAAAACACCAAAAAAATATGAAGATAGCCCTGGCTGGTGTAGCTCAGTGGATTGAGTGCAGGCCTGTGAACCAAAAGATCGCAGTTCGATTCCCAGTCAGGGCACATGCCTGGGTTGCAGGCCAGTTCCCAGCAATGGATGCACAAGAGGCAATCATACATTGATATTTGTCTCCCTCTCTCCCTCTCTCCTTCCCTTCCCCTCTAAAGATAAATAAATAAAAATGAAAAAAATATGAAGATAGCTTAAGGGAACTGCAAGACAACATAAAATACAACATTTTCAAATCATACAAATAACAGAAAGAGGAGAAATAGAAACCCTGTTTGAAAAAATAATGACAGAAAACTTTCTGAACTGGGAGAGGGGGAAAACCATGCAAGTTCAGGAAGCACAGAGGGTCCCATTCAAGATGAACCCATACAGGCCTACTCCAAGACACATCATAATTAAAATGCCATGTTTTAAAGACAAAGAGAGAATCTTAAAAGCAGTATAGGAGAAAAGTAACATACAAAGGTGCTCTAATAAGGCTAGCAGCTGATTTCTCAGTAGCCACACTTCAGGCCAGGAGAAAATAGCCATATATATTCCAAGTAATGAAAAGCAAAGGGCTGAAACTAAAACTATTCTACCCAGCAAGGCTCTCAATTAAAATAAAAGGTGAAATAAGGAGTCATCCAGACAAAAGAAGGCTGAAGGAATATATGTCCACCAAATCAGCACTGCAAGATATGCTAAAAAGACTATTCTAAGAAAAAGAAGAAAAACGGTGAGCAAGAGAGGAACACAGGTACAAAGGGGATAAAATGAATAAATGCCTATCAAAAATAACCTTAAATATTAATGGATTAAATGATCCAATCAAAAGAATCAGAGTAGCTGAATGGATAAGAAAACATGACCCACACATATGCTGCCTACAAGAGACCCACCTCAGGACAAAAGATATACACAGACAGAAAGTGAAGGGTTGCATAAAAATATTG